>CM051028.1:14138700-14433700 GCA_027627225.1 Congeria kusceri | reverse complement strand
TTTTACTCCGAATTTAAAATCAATACCTCGTGATATTCGATGTTTAAAATCGATGTCAAACTTTAAATTGCTTTTATTCGTATTTTGAAGTTCATTATTATTATTCAAATAAGAACAAATATACGTCCAGATTGTTTAATAAGAGTTCACTCTGGAGTTTTCATTTTTACCTAATAATAAATATACAGTATATAAGGTGAGTAATATGGTATTTGATATATAAAAGAAAAATATAGTTTAATAAATGTCACATTGCGATTTAATTAATTTCTACTTGAACGCAAAACAATAAATCAGAATACATATGGGTATGTATCGCAATGAACATTATTAGCATATCATAAGCATTATTGTACACATTCACATATACACAATAACACATTAATAACACATTAATATAGTCTTGTACGCTGTGTGTGCGTAACATTTCTGCTCATAAATAACAGTTAAGTTCAATGTTTCCAGTTAAAGTTATGCAGATTGCAGTAACAGTTGTCGAGGTTTGTTCAGTTTCATTTGTTTAATATTTCCAAAATTTTAGCGCATTATTTAATTGTGATGTAATATTGTTACATATATAAATCTTATTGACACTGTCACTCGAGTTGCATTTGTGTGCATCCTCTCATTTGGTAGTGATCACTAGAATGTTGTCACTGGTATGTCCAACAATCACCCTGCCAGAACGTGCACTGTGGTATACAGACTCTGGCTCATGCAGACCATCCTCCTTGGAAGCCAGCGTGACCACACCTCCCTCACCATCCACCTGGACTACGTGGTCAGACAAGCACCCACAGACCAGCAGCTGTCCTGTCTCTGACACGTGTTACCCTCTAGGACATAGAAGTGCAGGATCTTCCAGGGATGACAGGAGAGTCCCATCTATAGACAGTGTCAGGAACTTGTCGTTATCAAAGTTGGTTACATATTGTTCTGTTCCATCGTGACTCACTGCACATTTGTGCACTGGAAGTATATTGTGATGGTATTCACTTTTTGTAATTAATACTAAGAAAAGATTCTATAAACATTAAACAAAATGTAATTTAAACAATTAAGTAACATTAATGATTTTTAAGCTATTTATGTACAATTGTACTATGAAAATACTTACAGTTACAATTTATACCAACATTCAGAAATTGTGACAGTCGTCATAAAATTCTGTGGTCATATTTGTTTTCTGATTCAAAGTCGGACATTAGAACAAAATCTGTGCGACTGTTGAAATTACATTTAACATAATGTCCAACAGTCAGTCTGCCAGTACGTGCACTGTAGTATACAGACTCTGGATAATGCAGACCATTCTCATTGGAAGCCAGTGTGACCACTGCACCCTCAGCATCCACCTGGGGTACGTTGTGTATATATACGCACAGACCAGCAGCTGTCCTGTCTCTGACACGTGTACACCTGTAGGACCTAGAAGTGCAGGATCGTTCAGGGATGACAGGAGAGTCCCATCCACGGACAGTGTCAGGAGCTTGTCGTGATTGTAGTTTGTTACATACAGCCGTGTTCCATCGGGACTCACTGCACACTTGTACACTGGAAGTATATTGTGATGGAATTCACTTTTTGTAATTAATACTAAGAAAAGATTCAATAAACATTACACAACTATCATTTAAACAATAAAGTAACATTAATGGTTTTTAGCTATTGATGTACAATTGTACTATGAAAATACTTACATTAACAATTTATACCAGCATTCAGACATTGTGACAGTCGTCATAGATTGCTGTGGTCATATTTGTTTTCGGATTCAAAGTTGGACAGCGGAACAAAATCTGTACGAATGTTGAAATTACATATAACATAATGTCTACTTGTTAAAATTGCGTTTATTTATTTTAATAGGTGTTTTGAAAACATAAAATCAATTGAGATATGCATACAATAAATAATTCAGAACAACTTTCACTGCACATATATATAAATGTAACTGGAGTTACAAACTTTAGACTGCATTCAAAAAATTGCAACTGAGGGTACAGTTTATAAAGCCCCATTTCACTTTGACAACCCCGGTAAGTCCCCGTAAGTTATTTGGGGAAAACCCTGTCGAACCGCGAGAACAACCCTGGCGGAACCGTGATCATCCTGCACGATCCTGGACGATCCGGCTTACAGCCTCGGATGTTTTAAAATGTTTGTTACAACCGGGAGTACCCTGGAAAAATTTCAAGAACCGCCATAATCCGTGTATTACCGGGCCAAAGCCAGTTAATTCCGGGAAATGTCTGGGTCCGGGATTAACCGGGAAATACGCCGTCCTGCACCGTATTTCCTTCGTGGTAAACCTGGAATTACGCTAGCTACTCCGGGGTCAATCTGACTTCTAGGCCGGGTGAAACACCGGGGCACCGTTGGTAATGTGACATGTAATTCATGCTATTTTAGGAAATATTCCCGGTTTATCCCGGTATACCGGCTTTTTTTCACCGGGCGGTACCGGCAGGGGGGTCTGCAACTTTTCTACATTGAGACGGCGAGTCGGGGGCATTCAAGATATTTTTTTCTTTGCATTTCATTTAGTATTATATCTCATATTTGACTGTTTAAGGGTTCGTATTAAGAAATTTATTGGGGCTCAATACGACATGAATCTAATATTATCTGAGTTATTTTAATGGTGCAATGACATAATTGTATCAATAAAATCATATCTATAACTGCTGAACAATTATCAAGAATTGTCAGGTGTCAGGTATAGCACAATGCCAAATCTATGGACTGGTTATAATGCAACCGTTTGTTAGTTGCAAACCACTAATGGTTGAATTAACGTTGTTTTGGATTTTCTTTCCGAACGAACGTTTAGGAAAGTTGAAATTAGCTGGCTGATTTGGTACATATTTAAGGACAAAAAGGATGGGAAATAAATCCTTTTTTCTTGAAAATCAAAGTTATAGTTATAATTTAGCTTGTTTTCTTTCCTTTTTTAACATTGCCAACAAATTATATTTTCTGTATATTAGTTACCAACACTTTCCGTATCGCATCGTCTTCCTTAATAAGTGGCCATACAAATATCGAGGCGCTAATCTGCATCGCTAATTATCAATGTCATCATTTATGACACATGGGCCGTTGATTGCCGCGGATTAGGAGCCAGCAAAATGGATGATATTTTAATCGACCGTGCGGCACCTAGACCGACCTTAAACAATAATGGAGCTGCGATTTTCCAATTGTAGAGAAGGGGCGGTGGAATTTATACATGACGGTCACTTGCCTAATTTATAAATGACGGTCACTTGCCTAAATGTTGGGGCGGCGGCTGCCGCCCCTCCCGCCCCTGAATATCGGGACGAACACCAAGAATTGGACTTGCTAATAACGATTAACACTCAGAAGCTAACAGATGCACCTCGCTTTTACCATATTTATCAAGCATCCGTTATGTCGAATGTACAAATACGAACAACAGCTAATTATAAAAAGTGTTATGCATGTGTCAAATATAAATCAACTCTGATGATTTCGTTCGTTAATTTTAGATTTAGAGTGACTTTTTTTCAATGGCGCAGTGGTTATCACTTGTCATCATCGTGCAACTCAGGGGTACATTGTTCAGGTTGAGGAACTTGGTTTGCATTTCGGTTATTATTTTGCGTTCCGGTACGTGTTTTTTGCTTTCAATATGTTTGGTTGGGATAACAAAGTTTGGGTTTCGTAACTTGGTTTGCATTTAGTACTTACTGTGACTTCCGATACTTCAGTCTGTGTGAACTGTGGTGATATTCAGCCTGTACATACCCTTGTAGGATACAGACTGTACATATCGTAGTGCGATTCATACATACCGTTGTAGGATACAGACTATACAAACCGTCGTGCGATTCATACATACCGTGGTAGGATACAGGCTGTACATACCGTCGTGCGATTCATACATACCGTGGTAGGAACAGACTGTAAATACCGTAGTGCGTTTCATACATACCGTGGTATGATACAGACTGTACATACCGTCGTGCGATTCATACATACCGTGGTAAGATACAGTCAGTACATACCGTCGTGCGATTCATACATACCGAGGTAGGATACATCCTGTACATACCGTCGTGCGATTCATATATACCGTGGTAGGATACAGTCTGTACATACCGTCGTGCGATTCATACATACCGTTGTAGGATACACACTGTACATACCGTCGTGCGATTCATACATACCGTGGTAGGATACAGACTGTACATACCGTAGTGCGATTCATACATACTGTGGTAGTATACAGACTCTACATACCGTTGTGCGATTCATACATACCGTGGTAGGATACCGACTTTACATACCGTCGTGCGATTCATATATACCGTGATAGGATACAGTCTGTACATACCGTCGTGCGATTCATACATACCGTGGTAGTATACAGACTGTACATACCGTAGTGCGATTCATAAATATACCGTAGTGCGATTGAGCCTGTAAATACCGTAGTGGTATTCAGCCTGTACATACCGTAGTGCGATTCAGTCTGTACATACCACAGTGCGATTCAGCCTATATATACCGTGGTAGAAGACAGTCTGTTCACACCGTAAGTGTGATTCATACATACCATAGTGCGATTCAGCCTGAACATACCGTGGTAGGAGACAGCCTGTACATACCGTAGTTCGATTTAGTCTGTACACACCGAGGTGCGATTCAGTCTGTACATACCGTAGTGAGAGTAAGTCTATACATACCGTAGTGCGATTCAGTCTGTACATGCCGTTGTGATATTCAGTCTGTACATACTGTAGTGTGATTCAGTCAGTACATACCGTAGTCAGATTCAGTCTGTACATACCGTAGTGAGATTCAGTCTGTACATACCGTAGTGCGATTCAGTCTGTACATACCGAAGTGCGATTCAGTCTGTACATACCATAGAGATTCAGTCTGTACATACCGTAGTGAGATTCAGCCTGTACATACCGTAGTGCCATTCAGTCTGTACAGACCATTGTGAGATTCATACTATACATAGCGTTATCAGATTCAGTCTATACATACGGCGGCGAGATTCAGTCTCTACATACCGTGGTGTGATAGAGTCTGAAGATACCGTGGTGTGATATAGTCTGTACATACCGTGGTGTGATAGAGTCTGTATATGCCATTGCGAGACACAGCCTGTACATACCGTTGTGTGATAGAGACTGTATATACCGTGGTGTGATAGAGTCTGTATATACCGAGGTGTGATAGAGTCTGTATATACCGTTTTGTGATACAGCCTGTACATACCGTGCTGTGATAGAGTCTATATATACCGTGGTGTGATATAGTCTGTATATACCGTGGTGTGATAGAGTCTATATATACCGTGGTGTGATAGAGTCTGTATATACCGAGGTGTGATAGAGTCTGTATATACCGAGGTGTGATAGAGTCTGTATATACCGTGGTGTGATAGAGTCTGTATAAACCGTGGTGTGATAGAGTCTGTATATACCGAGGTGTGATAGAGTCTGTACATACCGTGGTGTGATAGAGTCTGTATATACCGTGGTGTGATATAGTCTGTATATACCGTGGTGTGATAGAGTCTGTATATACCGTGGTGTGATAGAGTCTGTACTTACCGAGGTGTGATAGAGTCTGTATATATCGTGGTGTGATACAGCCTGTACATACCGTGGTGTGATAGAGTCTGTATATACCGTGGTGTGAAAGAGACTGTATATACCGTGGTGTGATAGAGTCTGTATATACCGTTTTGTGATAGAGTCTGTATATACCGTGGTGTGATACAGCCCGTACATACCTTGGTGTGATAGAGTCTGTATATACCATGGTGTGATACAGCCTGTACATTCCGTGGTGTGATAGAGTCTCTACATACAATCTGTACATAATGTAGTGCGATTCAGTCTGTACATACCATTGTATGCCGCCCCTCCCGCCCCTGGGTATCGGGACGAACACCAAGAATGGGACTTAAACGACACCACCGACTCCGCTTAGTTTCTTAGTGCTAATAGTGATTAACACTAAGAAGCTAACAGATGCACCTCAATTGTTACCATATTTATGAAGCATCCGTTATGTCGAATGCACAAATACGAACAACAGCTAATTATAAAAAAGTGTTATGCATGTGTCAAATATAAATCAACTCTGATGATTTCGTGCTTTAATTTTAGTTTTAGAGTAACATCTTTTTTCAATGGCGCAGTGGTTATCACTTGTCATCATCGTGCAACTCAGCGGTACATGGTTCAGGTTACGAAACTTGGTTTGCATTTCGGTTATTATTTTGCGTTCCGGTACGTGTTTTTTGCTTTCAATATGTTTGATTGCGATTACAAGGTTTGGGTTTCGTAACTTGGTTTGCGCTTAGTACTTACTGTGACTCCCGATACTTCAGTCTGTATGTACTGTGGTGATATTCAGCTTGTACATACCGTCGTGCGATTCATACATACCATGGTAGGATACAGACTGTACATACAGTCGTGCGATTCATACATACCATGGTAGGATACAGACTGTACATACAGTCGTGCGATTCATACATACCGTGGTATGATACAGACTGTACATACCGTCGTGCGATTCATACATACCGTGGTAGGATACAGACTGTACATACAGTCGTGCGATTCATACATACCGTGGTATGATACAGACTGTACATACCGTCGTGCGATTCATACATACCGTGGTATGATACAGACTGTACATACCGTCGTGCGATTCATACATACCGTGGTATGATACAGACTGTACATACCGTCGTGCGATTCATACATACCGAGGTAGGATACAGACTGTACATACAGTCGTGCGATTCATACATACCATGGTAGGATACAGACTGTACATACAGTCGTGCGATTCATACATACCATGGTAGGATACAGACTGTACATACAGTCGTGCGATTCATACATACCGAGGTAGGATACAGACTGTACATACCGTCGTGATTCATATACAACGTGGTAGGATACATGCTGTAAATACCGTCGTGCGATTCATACATACCGTGGTAGTTTACAGACTGTACATATCGTAGTGCGATTCATACATACCGTGGTAGGATACAGACTGTACATACCGTAGTGTGATTTATATATACCGTGGAAGGATATATACTGTACATACCGTCGTGCGATTCATATATGCCGTGGTAGGATACAGACTGTACATACCGTCGTGAGATTCATATATACCGTGGTAGGATACAGTCTGTATATACCGTCGTGCGATTCATACATAACGTGGTGTGATACAGCCTGTACATACCGTGGTGTGATACAGTTTGTACATACCGTGGTGTGATAGAGTCTGTACATACCGTTGTGATAGAGTCTGTAAATAACATGGTGTGATGCAGCCTCAATATACCGTGGTGTGATCCAGCCTGTACATACCGTGATGTGATAGAGTCTGTACATACCGTGGTGTGATAGAGTCTGTATATACCGTGGTGTGATAGAGTCTGTACATACCGTGGTGTGATAGAGTCAGTACATACCATGGTGTGCTACAGCCTGTACATACCGTGGTGTGATACAGTCTGTACATACCGTGGTGTGATAGAGCCTGTAAATGCCGTAGTTTGATAGAGTATGAACATGCCGTGGTGTGATAGAGTCTGTACATACCGTGGTGTGATAGAGTCTGTACATACCGTGGTGTGATAAAGCCTGTACATACCGTGGTGTGATACAGTCTGTATATACCGTGGTGTGATAGAGTCTGAACATGCCGTGGGGTGATAGAGTCTGTACATACCGTGGTGTGATAGACCCGGTACATACCGTGGTGTGATAGAGTCTGAACATGCCGTGGTGTTATAGAGTCTGTACATACCGTGGTGTGATTCAGCCTGTACATGCCGTGGTGTGATACAGCCTGTACATACCGGGGTGTGGTAGAGTCTGAACAAGCCGTGGTGTGATAGAGTTTGTACATACCGTGGTGTGAGAGAGCATGTACATACCGTGGTGTGATAGAGTCTGAACATGCCGTGGTGTGATAGAGCCTGTACATACCGTGGTGTGGTCGAGTCTGAACATGCTGTGGTGTGATAGAGCCTGTACATACCGTGGTTTGATAGAGTCTGTACATACCGTGGTGTGATTCAGCCTGTACATACCTTGGTGTGATACATCCTGTACATACCGTGGTGTGATAGAGTCTGTACATACCGTAGTGTGATAAGAGTCTGTATATACCGTGGTGTGATACAGTCTGTATATACCGTGGTGTGATAAAGTCTGTACATACCGTGGTGTGATAGAGTCTGTACATACCGTGGTGCTATACACCCTGTACATAGCGTGGTGTGATACAGCCCGTACATACCGTACTGAGATTCAAATTGTACATACTGTAGTGTACATACCGTGGTGTGATATACCCCGTATATACCGTGATGTGATAGAGTCTGTACATACCGTGGTGGGATACAGCCCGTTCATACCGTACTGACATTCAATCTGTACATACTGTAGTGCGATTCAGTCTGTACATACCATTGTCAGATTCAGTCTGTGTTTATTGTGATGAAAATTGTTACATCAGTTTATTCCAATGTCGGTCATCGTTATTCACCGACTCTGAATAAAATGTCGGTTGTTATTTGAATATCTTAAAAGGCCTGAGCTGTAAGCCTATCTAGTGAAAAGTTCTAAGAAATACGTACACTCGTTTGGTTATGAAGTACCGTTGGGTCCTCAATCAAATATTGCCATAACTATTTATTTTAATGGTTTAAATATGTACGTTTGAAGATAAAGACACAGGTATATTCCAACTGAATATTATATTAATATGAAAGGCAATAAGTAGCAGTTCAATTAAAGACTGAGCAGATGCATTTCTGAAATAACTCGATAATAGGCAGCAAACAGACTAGAATGTTTTGGCGGTAAGTTACTCGATGAAGTATTATTGTAATATATTCAAACGTGTATGTACATTAATAAAAATAAAGGCAGATTACACAAAATAACATTACTGTTATGTTTAATAGTTTCATAACAAACCCATCAGCACATACCCGTTAACACCGGATAACACATCTGTGCGATTTATTATGTCAACTTAGTAAGCGCGACTTAAATTGTTAATTGCTTAACACCATGTTTAGATACCGTTCTGCAAGAGTTCTGCTAAAGTTTACTTTTTTTTTTACTAAAATGAAACTTTTTTGCCCGTATACAAAGAAACGGCAAGACATGTTTTTACTCAGAGATACAATTTGTTACTGCAGCAATTTAACCACTGCGCTCATTTCAGCAATAAAGTTTACATTCGAGTTTATTGCTCATGGCACTAGCAAATAGCTTAAAGTCCATACTTTAATGTCCAAGGTATATGAAGCTTATTAAACTGATATAGCTTCGACCTTACACAAAATGAAACCCCAAAATAAAGACGTGTTTTTACTCAGTGATAATGTCAGTTACTGCATTAATTTAAACAGTTTTGGCCGTATACAAAGAAACGGATAGACTTGACGTCTTTTACTCAGTGATAATATCGGTTACTGCATTCATTTAAACACTGCGCTCATTCTAGGAATGAAGTTGATACTCTAGTTTATTGCTCACCACACTAGCCAATTGTTTTCAATATTCAAGTCCATAGGTTAATGTCCAAGGTATATGAAGCTGGACGTATTGTTTACTGAACACGCATAATAGTACGCAAGTAATAAACTAAATATCGTATTTTATGTATGCTAAAATGCAAACACAAACATAGTTAAATCTATTTGCAATGTGTATTATTGTTTTTATTGATAATTTCATTTATTTGAGCCATTAATTGTATTGTTGTATGTTAATATGAACGTAATCTTGACAACAATCAGACGTACCTCTGTTCGTACCAGTTGTTTCTTCATAGATCTTTATAACCAGCCGACCACCCAGTGTGTATTGTACAACGCAGTAAGTGATGTGATATAGAGATTGTCTTTACAGTATACAATGCCGTAACATCTATGTTTAAAGTTAAGTGTTCTGCCTTTCACTATTTGTATATTGTTAACGCTGAGGAACTGGACGGCGTGTGTATAACCATCATAACATGTAACAGCGACCTCACTAGGACTGATATTGCACATGTCATATGGAGAGGCAGGCAGGTCTGTGTGAGCGACAACATTGTACTGCTTATCCAGAAGCTTCACTCTCTTGTTATTACAGTCGACAAGCAGGATGTCTCCACTAGGAAGCTCACATATGCCTCGTATGTCGCATCTACTTTTATCAGATTGGATTCGAACATCGTGCAGAGATTTATTCTTACACTTGATTATCGCTCCCTTCTCCGACAGCTTTTCTGAACCTTCAATATTACCAAGAGAAGAGAAACCTGTTAACGTTTGTTCAATATCGGGCTTTCTGTGAAATGTAATAGTGGGGTTATTGTTAATTAGGATTTCTTTCAACAGATTCTCCGCTTGTGAAACTATTTCTAATGATTTTCTGCATGCTATAAATGAGAGTTCTTTTGGACTGTCTCTAACATTATTCATGATATCACTCATTTTTTTGAAATCGTTTGTAGCTTTTGAAGACTTGTCCGCATCAGACTCGAAAGATTGTCTCAGTGTTCGAAGAATGTTGTCCAGTGAATTTAGAGTTTTTCTCTCCAATTCGTCTAAGACGTCGTTGATTTTCTTACGAAGCACTTTGATTTCCTCATACGCTTTATCATACGAATCCTGCAATCTTTTTAGACATATCTGGGTACCATCAATTGCAATCTCTAGCTTTAGTTTGGAATCAGCAATAGTTTTAGACATTTGACGAAAATCTGCCGCAACTTCAATATTAAGTACTTTTTCTTCAATAAGCACAAGCTTGCTACAGTGTCTGCAAAACAATACATTGTTCACTATCAATTTACTCCTAACAGTATCAAGATATATTTGTTTAGAAGTGCATGAAATAAATCATAAGACATGAATGTTGTATCGACTATTGAAACATCGGCCCACTTGTCTTGATTGGTCTTAAACAAAGATACGTTGAGTTAATAAACGTTTACCGTTTATCTAAAATACGCATTTGTTAGTTTGCATCATCGTTAAAAAGCGTGCATGTATAAAATAATAGGCAAATTATTATTATTACTGTACCAAACCTAACATATAAATACATCAAAATACTTGCACGTTGACAATTAAAAATGGAATATAATATTGATGTAATTAACACAATTCTATTCACAGTAAAATAGTATGTCTCTGACAAAAGCGTTTATTTTGTACGTATAAATAACTTGTGCAACACTTTATCAAGTTTTTGCTATAAACTGTTAACAGTGCTTTCGCTTGGTTAAAACATTAATGTGATGAGTATCGTTTTCAAATCCTTGTATAAACATCGCCAAGAAAAAAAAATCCCCGATATTTTTAATTTCGCGCCGTGTATTTCCACAGTAAACTATGTTCAAATCGATTCACTTTCCAATGTATGATAATTAACATAATAGAGAGGAATTCGCTTTTAAAGCAAATACTCTTGTAAATAATAAATCAACGGCATTGCATTTAATATGTTTACACAATGTCACGTTCCCTTGATAAATGGGATTCCAAGAGTTTTGTATTAACCATTTTGACAAGAATACCATGCTCGAAAATAAACAGGTCAGTTTTTTACCGCTGTGTACACAATGCGTTTAACACTATTTACACAGCGTTAAATGCAGGTGGTTGGACATACCTGTGATCATGGAAGAGACAACGTGCACAGCATAGTTTACTGTGATCCTCACAAAACATGTCTATGGGGTGATCGGTATGATGTTCACAAAACTTTAAAGTGTCTAGGATTTTCTTGGCAACAGGCCATTTATCCATCTCTCCTCCTCCGTATGGTTCGTGCTTTTTAAACAACTGCTTGTGATTTCCGATGCATTTACCACAATAACCCTTAGAACAGTGTTGACAATAAAATATAGCTTCCGTGTTGACATTGTCATCTTCGCAAACAGAATAACAACAGTCGTATATTATGTCTGAACTTATTGCCGCCATTTTCACTCTTTCGGTGTATGGAAAACGAGACTATAACATTTATTTTTATTTTCAATTAAATATTGTGAGATACTTCACTAAAAAAACCACACTACGTAGGCGTACAGGTCTTATAACCACACTAGTTGAAATCTATTCTCAATATACCGAGTTTATAGTTTATCTTGCAAGGACACAGATATGGCAACCTACATACACCTGTATTGAGTTATCTAGTTACCACATGTCCTGAATTCATTCTATACACAGAGGATGTCATTCTATACACAGAGGATGACGTCAGTCAGACCGGTGTATACACAAAGGTCCTCTAATAAATCGGCTGCTATTGTTTATACTACAGAGTAATCGTTCTTGAGTTACACACCTCAATTTATAAAGAGCGCGCTCAATGTATGTGTTCAACTGTTCAAGCAAACGTGTTTGGGCTCAAAAGTTTTAAATCGGCCAGGCAATGAAATAACATTTATCTTTCTATGCATTCATCCTCTAAAATTACATATTGCCTCGTGTATCCAGTTGTTTCGTTGGCTCGATGAATACAAAGTGTTAACTTAATTTGGCATGCATGGAAAAAAATCTGAAAGTATTAACAAAGCTAATCCCCTAGCCATTTTAATAGCCACAGACATAGCAATTCCAAAAATATATTTAATTTGTTTACAGGTTTTAAGAGTATCTGATTATGGATAACATGTCAAGCCTTATTTAATGTTTTAATTATAAATTAATTGAACAATAGCTTTTTATTAAATATTCGAGAGTTGTAATATGCCATTGATATATATCACTCTTGTTATTATGTGAACATGTATCATAAAATTGTATAACAATATGACATACTATATACACAATAAGTAAGTACACGCACACACACGTACGCACGCACACAGACACGCACGCACGCACGCACACACACACACACATACACACACACACACACTCACCATCCCATCCCACACACGCACACGCGCACGCACACGCACACACGCGCACACACACACACACTTACACAAACACTTACACATGAACACATGGACCTTTTTCTCTTATTCACGTTTAATTTTCTGTTCACTCCCACCGACATTACATGTACTCATATCGCAAAATAATAAACTTACTACCATACGCCTTTTCAATATCAGTAGATCTACTGACGCCCATATCAAATAACTAAAAATGTAAATCTACAATTATTTTATTTAATATGCACATACAAGGGGACTGTTTCTAAACATTGAAATAATTTTTATACAATACAAAAATGACATTTAATATATGTTCCTTAAACGTTAATGGGCTTATTAACAAAGAAAGAAGAAATAAAGATTTCAAATGGTTACATGACAAAAATACAACATTTGCCTTCTTCAAGAAAGTCACTTAACTGTAAACTTTAAAGAGACGTTAAAAAAAGAGTGGGTGGAGAATGCTTTATTAGCGGAGAACACGCAAATAAATTAGGTATTTCCTTCTTAATACAAAACAATGAGGGGTTAAACGTAATAAAATTTATGGAATTATGCCAGGAAGATTAGCATACATTGAAATCGAACTCCATACCACTATTATGACTATAGTAAACATTTATGACCTTAACACTGATTAGGATTCTTTCTATGAAAAGTTACAAACATTCTTGCTAGATAACACCGACAAAAATATAATTATCTGAGGCGATTTTAACACGGTACTCAATCCTTAAATAGATAAAAAGAATGGTAACATACATACGCACCAAAAATGCAGAAAAATCTTAAATCGCATAATGCAGGACCTAAACTTTAACGACATATGGCGCAATTTGAGTCCTGAAGAATACAAATTTACCTGGCATTCAAACTCTAAATCAAAAATATTCTGCAGACTCGAATAGTTTTTAACTTCAGACTCATGATCAAATTTAAAAATACACTCCTCTTATATTAAACCTGGCTTCATGACAGATCATTCAATAGTGATATGGAAACTTAATAAACCTCAAGCTGGGCGAGGCCCAGGCTATATCAAACTAAACAACAGCGTTCTGTTAGAATCAAACTATCAGGAACAAATAAAACAAACAACATCGAATACAGTTAGCAACAATAAAGACGCAAATCCTAATACTCATTGGGAAGTTATCAAAGGCAATATAAGAAATACCACTATAACATATACATCAAACAAAAAAAGATGTAAACACATTGGAATTAATTATTATCACAGAAATTTAGAACCTAGAGAAACAATTACATAATAATAATAATAATAATAATAATAATAATAATAATAATAATAATAATAATAATAATAATAATAACAGAAATAATAGTAATAATAAGAAGAAGAATCGTCATCATCATCATCATCATTTTCAACATCATCATCATCAAAATAATAATAAAAAGAAGAAAGGAATAAAAACAATAACAGCAATAATAATTTAGATACACAAGCTCTGTTTGGCTATAATGAGAACCGACCACGGAAAATTACGACAATTTTGCAATTATGAAATGGCATCTGTGACATATTGGGGATTACACAAGCAAATTGTTAGTGGCCCCATTTGTTGCCTCCGCCTATCCGTGGAGACCAGGTATGGAGCCCCTTTTTCAGACAAGTTGGCACACCCTTGTCAAAACTCCAGACGTTGGCACTTAGGACCCAACAATATCATTTTAAAAACGATTAGGATAGCACCAATGTGTAATGATCGTTATCACCTGATTATACCACCGACCCATATAGTGCCTACATGGTCCCATGCTCATGTGTTATCTTAAGCTTTAATATAGAAAGTTAAAAAAAGATACATCATTGAAATAAATTTTAATACTTGCATTATCAGTACTTTGTAATTTCAGCGATTCCAGCTTATTTTGTCTTAATTTAATAATGGAATTAATGTTACGCGTATTGAAACAACTGTTTATTTTTCCTTTACTTCTTTTACTAATTTCGTGCATTGTGCTAACGATTTTTGCACTTAAAAAGCTTCTTTTGGGATCAAAATATTAAGGCTTAATTTCTTATCTTCAATTAAACATTAATTGAAGGCGTGCCTTCTGCTACAAATTTACATGCATACTCACATACAGACAAACAAGGGGAAGTTTATTTGTTAATGCCATACAATTCAAAAAGCACCATATTTGCGACCGAGTTTTTCTTGATTTCTATAGGAAATAGGGTGATATTACAAAAGTGCAATTTCTCCCGCCTGAATTTTAAAATGAAATTCAATAAATGGTACCATGTTAAAGAGCATAAAATTATGTTTTCATATACTTGTGTACTTTTCTGAGAGTAAAACAATAAGGAAGATACGGCAAATAATATTTAACGCCCCTTATTAAATCAATGTAAATTTTACGTGAGAAGTATCGATTTTTGCGCCGCGCTGAGAAGCGAGATTGTTGCACATGTTTATTGCAAGGACATAACCGAATAGCCAAAGCTGAATCAACATAATTTCAATTAAAAAGACAGCGTCCGAAATAAATGATTAGCTGCCGTTTAAAAGAGCTACACCAATCCACATACATCTAGTTTAGTGTACCATGGAATATACATGTTTATAAATATGATTATCAACCTTGAAATTAAAGTTCGATATTGAAACGATATTTACATAAAACACTTGACACGTCCATATTTGTAATTACATTTCACTCCGAATTTAAAATTAATACCTCGTGATATATATACAGTGTTATACAGTATTAGGTGAGTAATAGGTATTCGATGTTTAAAATCAATGTCAAACTTTAAATTGCTTTTATTCGTATTTTGAAGTTCATTATTATTATTCAAATAAGAACAAATATGCGTCCATATTGTTTAATAAGAGTTCACTCTGGAGTTTTCATTTTTACCTAATAATAAATATACAGTATATAAGGTGAGTAATATGGTATTTGATATATAAAAGAAAAATATAGTTTAATAAATGTCACATTGCGATTTAATTAATTTCTACTTGAACGCAAAACAATAAATCAGAATACATATGGGTATTATCGCAATGAACATTATTAGCATATCATAAGCATTATTGTACACATTCACATATACACAATAACACATTAATAACACATTAATATAGTCTTGTACGCTGTGTGTGCGTAACATTTCTGCACATAAATAGCAGTTAAGTTCAATATTTTCAGTTACCGTTATGCAGATTGCAGTAACGGTTGTCGAGGTTTGTTCAGTTTCATTTGTTTAATATTTCCAAAATTTTTGCGCATTATTTAATTTTGATGTAATATTGTTACATATATAAATGTTATTGACACTGTCACTCAGGTTGTATTTGTGTACATTCTCTCATTTGGTAGTGATCACTAGAATTTTGTCACTGTTATGTCCAACAATCAGCCTGCCAGTACGTGCACTGTAATATACAGACTCTTGATGATTCAGACCATCCTCATTGGAAGCCAGTGTGACAACTCCTCCCACACCATCCACCTGGACTACGTTGTGTGATCCATACCCACAGACCAGCAGCTGTCCTGTCTCTGACACATGTATACCTGTAGGACCCCGAAGTGCAGGATCTTCCAAGGATGACAGAAGAGTCCCATCCATAGACAGTGTCAGGAGCTTGTTGTGACCGTAATTGGTTACATACAGCCGCGTTCCATCGGGACTCACTGCACACTTGTACACTGGAAGTATATTGTGATGGTATTCACTTTATGTAATTAATACTAAGAAAAGATTTTATAAACATTAAAAAAAATATCATTTAAACAATAAAGTATCATTAATGATTTTTTAAGCTATTTATGTACAATTGTACTATGAAAATACTTACAGTTACAATTTATACCAGCATTCAGAAATTGTGACAGTCGTCATACATTGCTGTGGTCATATTTGTTTTCTGATTCAAAGTTGGACATTAGAACAAAATCTGTTGAAATTACATTTAACATAATGTCTACTTTTTAAAATTGCATTTATTTATTTTAATAGGTGATTTGAAAAAATAAAATCAATTAAGATATGCATATTACAATAAATAAATCAGAAAAACTTTAACTGCACATATATGTAAATGTAACTGGAGTTACAAATTTAAGACCGCATTCATAAAATTGCAACTGCGGTTATAATTTATAAAGCCCCATTCCACTTTGACAACCCCGGTAAGTCCCAGTAAGTGATTTGGGGAAAACCCTGTCGAACCGCGAGAACAACCCTGTATAGCGACTTTTCGTCCCCGGGCGGTACCGGCAAGTGGGGGGGGGGGGGTGGTGTCGCCAACTTTTCAACATTGAGACGGCGAGTCGGGGGCATTCAAGATTTTTTCTTTGCATTTCATTTAGTATTATATCTCATGTTAGACTGTTTAACGCTTCGTATTAAGGAATTTATTGGGGCTCAATTCTACATGAATATAATATTATCTGATTAATTTTAATGGTGCAATGACATAATTGTATCAATAAAATCATATCTATAACTGGTAAACAATTATCAAGAATTGTCAGGTGTCAGGTATAGCACAATGTCAAATCTATGGACTGGTCACAATGCAACCGTTTGTTAGTTGTACACCACTAATGGTTGAAATAATGTTGTTTCGGATTTTCTTTCCGAACTAACGTTTAGGAAAGTTGAAATCAGCTGGCTGATTTGGTACATTCATAGTTAAGGACAATAAAAGATTGGTAAATAAATTCTTTTTTCTTGGAAATCAAAGTTATAGTTATAATATAGTTACAATATTTATTGATTATAATAAGCTTGTTTTTTTTTAATCCTTTTGTAAAATTGCCAACAAATTATATTTTCTGTATATTGTTTACCGACACTTTCCTTATCGCATCGTCTTCCTTAATAAGTGGCCGCTACAAATATCGAGGCGCTAATCTGCATCGCTAATTATCAATGTCATGATTTATGACACATGGGCGGTTGATTGCCGCGGATTAGGGGCCAGCATGATGGATGATATTTCGATCGACCGTGCGGAACAGCGACCGATTTTAAACAACAATTGAGCTGCGATTTTCCAATTTTAGCGAAGGGGCGGTGGAATTTATACATGACGGTCACTTGCCTGGGTATCGGGACTAACACCAAGAATGGGACTTAAACGACAGCACCCACTCCGCTTAGTTTCTCAGTGTTAATAATGATTAACACTAAGAAGCTAACAGATGCACCTCGCTTGTTACCATATTTATGAAGCATCCGTTATGTCAAATGTACAAATACGAACAACAGCTAATTATAGTTGTAACTTAACTGATCAACTTTAATTCAAAATAAATATATAAAAAACAGAAGATAATACATCTTTCGTTCTCAAAAAAGTGTTATGCATGTGTCAAATATAAATCAACTCTGATGATTTCGTGCGTTATTTCAGTTTTAGAGTGACTTCTGTTTTCAATGGCGCAGTGGTTATCACTTGTCATCACCGCGCAACTCAGGGGTACATGGTTCAGGTTGAGGAACTTGGTTTGCATTTCGGTTATTATTTTGCGTTCCGGTACGTGTTTAGCTCTAACATATTTGGTTGCGATAACAAGGTTTGGGTTCCGTAACTTGGTTTGCGTTTAGAACTCACTGTGACTTCCGATACTTCAGTCAGTATGTACTGTGGCGATATTCAGCCTGTACATACCGTGGTAGGATACAGTCTGTACATACCGTCGTGTGATTCATACATACCGTGGTTGGATACAGTCTGTACATACCGTCGTGCGTTTCATACATACCGTGGTAGGATTCAGTCTGTACATACCGTCTTGCGATTCATATATACCGTGGTAGGATTCAGTCTGTACATACCGTCGTGCGATTCATACATACCGTGTTAGGATTCAGTCTGTACATACCATCGTGCGATTCATACATACCGTGGTAGGATACAGTCTCTACATACCGTAGTGTGATTCATACATACCGTGGTAGGATACAGTCCGTACATACCGTAGTGCGATGCATACATTCAGTGGTAGGATACAGTCTGTACATACCGTAGAGCGATGCATACATACCGTGGTAGGATACAGACTGTACATACCATAGTGCGATTCATACATACTGTGGTAGGACACAGTCAGTACATACCGTAGTGCGATGCATACATACCGTGGTTGGATACAGTCCGTACATTCCGTAGATCGATGCATACATACCCTGATAGGATACAGTCTGTACATACCGTAGTGCGATGCATACATACCGTGGTAGGATACAGACTGTACATACCGTAGTCAGATTCATACATACCGTGGTAGGATACAGTCTGTACATACCGTAGTGTAATTCATACATAAAGTGGTAGGATACAGTCTGTACATACCGTAGTGTGATTCACACATACCGTGGTAGGATACAGACTGTACATACCGAAGTGCGACGCATAATACCTTGCCAGGATACAGTCTGTACATACCGTAGTGAGATTCAGCCTGTACATACCGTGGTCAGATTCAGTATGTACATACCGTAGTGTGATCCATAGATACCGTGGTAGGATACAGACTGTACATACCGTAGTGTGATTCATATATACCGTGGTAGGATACAGACTGTACATACCGTCGTGCGATGCATACATACCGTGGTAAGATACAGATTGTATAGACCGTAGGGCGATGCATACATACAGTTGTAGGATACAGATTATACATACCGTAGTGTGATTCATACATACCGTGGTAGGATATAGTCCGTACATACCGTAGTGGGATGCATACATACCGTGGTAGGATACAGACTGTTCATACCGTAGTGAAATTCATACATACAGTGGTAGGATACAGTCTGTACATACCGTAGTGGGATGCATACATACCGTGGTAGGATACAGACTGTACATACCGTAGTGGGATGCAAACCTACCTTGGTAGGATACAGACTGTACATACCGTAGTGCGATTCATACATACCTTGGTAGGATACAGACTGTACATACCGTAGTGCGATTCATACATACCTTGGTAGGATACAGGCTGTACATACCGTAGTGTGATTGATACATACCGTGGTAGGATACATACTGTACATACCATAGTGTTATTCATACATACCGTGGTAGGATACAGACTGTACATACCGTCGTGCGATGCATACATACCATGGTATGATACAGCTTGTGTATACCATAGTGCGATGCATACATACCGTGGTAGGATACAGACTGTACATACCGTAGTGTGATGCATACATACCGTGATAGGATACAGTCAGTACATACCGTAGTGCGATGCATACATACCTTGATAGGATACAGACTGTACATACCGTAGTGTGATGCATACATACCGTTGTAGGATACAGACTGTACATAACGTAGTGCGATTCATACATACCTTGGTAGGATACAGACTGTACATACCGTAGTGTGATTCATACATACCGTGGTAGGATAGAGACTGTACATACCGTAGTGTGATTCATACATAAAGTGGTAGGATACAGAGTGTACATACCGTAGTTCGATTCATACATACCGTGGTAGGATACAGACTGTACATACCATATTGCGATGCATACATGCCGTGGTAGAATACAGACTATACATACCGTAGTCAGATTCATACATACCGTGGTAGGATACAGACTGTACATACCGTAGTGCGATTCATACATACCATGGTAGGATACAGTCTGTACATACCGTAGTGTGATTCATACATACCGTGGTAGGATACAGACTGTACTTACCGCAGTGCGATTCAGCCTGTAAATACCGTAGTGCAATTGAATCTGTACATACCGTAGTGCGATTCAGTATTTACATACCGTGGTAGGAGACAGTGTGTTCATACCGTAGTGTGATTCATACATATCGTAGTGTGATTCAGCCTGTACATACCGTGGTAGGAGACAGCCTGTACATACCGTAGTGCGATTCAGTCTGTACATACCGTGGTGAGATTAAGTCTGTACATGCCATGGTGAGATTCAGTCTGTACATTCTGTAGTGCGATTCAGCCAGTACATACCGTAGTAAGATTCAGTCTGTACATACCTTAGTGAGATTCAGTATGTACATACTGTAGTGCGATTCAGTCTGTACATACCGAAGTGCGATTCAGTCTGTACATACCGTAGTGAGAATCATTCGTACATACCGTAGTGCGATTCAGTCTCTACATACCGTAGTGAGATTCAGTCTGTACATACCGTAGTGCGATTCCGTCTGTACAGACCATTGTGAGATTCAGTCTGTACATACCGTAGTGCGATTCAGTCTGTACAGACCATTGTGAGATTCATTCTATACATACCGTTATCAGATTAAGTCTATACATACCGCAGTGAGAATCAGTTATACATACCGTGGTGTGATACAGTCTGTTCATACCGCGGTGTGATACAGCCTGTACATACCGTGGTGTGATAGTGTCTGTACATACTGTGGTGTGATACAGCCTGTACATACCGTGCTGTGATAGAGTCTGTACATACCGTGGTGTGATAGAGTCTGGACATACTGTGGTCTGAAAGAGTCTGTACATACTGTGGTGTGATAGAGTCTGGATATACCGTGGTGTGATAGAGTCTGTACAGACCGTGGTGTGATACAGTCTGGATATACCGTGGTGTGATCGAGTCTGGATATACCGTGGTCTGAAAGAGTCTGTACATACCGTGGTGTGATAGAGTCTGGATATACCGTGGTGTGATAGAGTCTGTACATACCGTGGTGTGATAGAGTCTGTACATACGGTGGTGTGATACAGCCTTACATACCGTGGTGTGATAGAGTCTGTACATACCGTGGTGTGATAGAGTCTGTACATACCTTGGTGTGATGCAGTCCGTACATACTGTATTGCGATTTAGTCTGTACATACCATTGTCAGATTCAGTCTTCGTTTATCGTGATGAGAAATTTTACATCAGTTTATTCCAATGATGTAAGTCATCGTTACTCACCGACTCTGAATAAAATGTCGGTTGTTATTTGAATATCTTAAAACGTCTGAGCTGTAAGCCTATCTAGTGAAAAGTTCTAAGAAATACGTACAATTGTTTGGTTATGAAGTACCGTTGGGCTCTCAATCAAATATTGCCATAACTATTTATTTTAATGGTTTTAATATGTACGTTTGGAGATAAAGTCACAGGTATATTCCAACTGAATATTATATTAATATGAACGGCAATAAGTAGCAGTTCAATTTAAGACTGAGCAGTTGCACTTCTGATATAACTCAATAATAGGCAGCAAACAGACTAGAATGTTCTGGCAGTAAGTTACTCGATGAAGTATTATTGTAATATATTCATACGTGTATGTACATTAATAAAAATTAAGGCAGATTCTACCAAATAACATTACTGTTATGTTAAATAGTTTCATAACAAACCCATCAGCACATACCGGTTAACACCGGATAACACATCTGTGCGATTTATTATGTCAACTTAGTAAGCGTGACTTAAATTGTAAATTGATTAACAGCATGTTGAGATTCCGTTCTGCAAGAGTTCTGCTAAAGTAAATATTTACTTACTAAAATGAAACTTGTTTGCCCGTATACAAAGAAACGGAAAGACATGTTTTTACTTAGAGATACAATTTGTTACTGCAGCAATTTAACCACTGTGCTCATTTCAGCAATAAAGTTTACATTCGAGTTTATTGCCCATGACACTAGCAAATAGTTTCAAGTCCATAGTTTAATGTCCAAGGTATATGAAGCTTATTAAACTGATATAGCTTCGACCTTACACAAAATGAAACCCCGAGATAAAGACATGTTTTTACTTAGTGATAATATCAGTTACTGCATTAATTTAAACATAGCGATCATTCTAGGAATGAAGTTGATATTCTAGTTTTTTGTTCACCACACTAGCCAATTGTTTTCAATATTCAAGTCCATATGTTAATGTCCAAGGTATATGAAGCTGGACTTATTGTTTACTGAACACACATAATAGTACGTGAATAATAAACTAAATATCGTCTTTTATGTATGCCGAAATGCAAACACAAACATAGTTAAATATATTTGCTATTTGTACAATGGTTTTTATTGATAATGTTAATATTTCATTTATTTGAGTCATTACATGTATTTTTGTATGTTAATATGAACGTAATCTTGACAACAATCAGACGCACCTGTGTACGAACCAGATGTATCTTCATAGATCTTCTTTACCAGCCGACCATCCAGTGTGTATTGATACAACGCAGTTTGTGATGTGATATACAGATTGTCGTTACAGTGTACAATGCCGTGTAATCCATGTTTAAAGTTAAGTGTTCTGCCTTTCACTATTTGTATATTGTTTACGCTGAGGAACTGGACGGCGTGTGTATTACCAACATAACATGTAACAGCGAACTCACTAGGACTGATACTGCACATGTCCCATGGAGTGGCAGGCACATCTGAGTGAGCGACAACATTGTACTGCTTATCCAGAAGCTTCACTCTCTTGTTATTACGGTCGACAATCAGGATGTCTCCACTAGGTAGCTCACATATGCCTCGTATGTCGCATCTACTTTTATCAGATTGGATTCGAACATCGTGCAGAGATTTATTCTTACACTTGATTATCGCGCTCGCTTCGTTCTCCGACTGCTTTTCTGAACGTTCAATATTACCAAGAGAAGAGAAACCTGTTAACGTTTGTTCAATATCGGGGTTTCTGTGAAATGTAATAGTGGGGTTATTGTTAATTAGCATTTCTTTCAACAGATTCTCCGCTTGTGAAACCATTTCTAATGATTTTCTGTACGCTATAAATGAGTGTTCTTTTGGACTGTCTCTAACATTATTCATGATATCACTCATTTTTTTGAAATCGTTTGTAGCTTTTGAAGACTTGTCCGCATCAGACTCGAAAGATTGTTTCAGTGTTCGAAGCATGTTGTCCAGTGAATTTAGAGTTTTTCTCTCCAATTCGTCTAAGACGTCGTTGATTTTCTTACGAAGCACTTTGATTTCCTCATACGCTTTATCATACGAATCCTGCAATCTTTTCAGACATATCTGGGTGTCATCAATTGCAATTTCTAGCTTTAGTTTGGAATCAGCAATAGTTTTAGACATTTGACGAAAATCTGCCGCAACTTGGATATCTTGTGCTTTTTCTTCAATAAGCACAAGCTTGCCACAGTGTCTGCAAAACAATACAATTTTCAGTATTAATTTACTCCTTAAAGTATAATGATATATTGTTAAGTGCACGAAATAAATTACAAAACAGTGAATGTTAAATTCACTATTAAAAATTGGCCCACATGTCTTAAGTGGTCCTAAACAAAGATATGTTGAGATACGAAATGGTATTCAAAGTTTATCAACGTCTACCGTTTATCTAAAAATACGCATGTATTTGCTTGCAACACCGTTCTTAAGCGTATATGTATAAAACAATAGGCAAATAATTACTATTCCAGTACCAAACCAATCATATAAATATATACAAATACTTGCACGTTGACTATTAAAACTGAAATATAATACTGATGTAAATAACAACATAATGTTCACAGTTAAAGAGTATGTCTGTGACAGAAGCGTTCATATCTTGTGAAACACTTTATCAAGTTTTGCTATGAATGGTTAACAGTGCTTTTGCTTGATTTAACAAATTTAACACATTTACGTGATGAGTATCGCTTTTGGAATCATTGTACAAACACCGCCATGATCAAAAACTGATCTCTGTAATTTTGCACAGTCTATTTCCACAGTCAACTACTTTCTTCTTGGCCCCATATCAAAATCCTTATTACCTTGAAATCAATTCGCTTTCGAATGTAGGATAACAGTAAATATGATAGAGAGATGAATTCGCTTTTAAAGAGAATACCTTGTAAAGGTTAACAAACGGCATTGCATTTGATATGTTTCCACCATCTCACGTTCCCTTCAAAGAGTATTTTATTAACCATTTTGACAACTATATATACCGTCACGTATGCAGACACCATTTAAACCTTGGCTGGTAAACAGTCCTAATACTCGAGGTCTTTGTCGTAACCACTATCGATAGAATGGGGTATTGGCTGTTAGCATATGTATTGTTACGCCTTACCTTGTCAGGGAACCAATTTAAAGCCGTAATGCGGTAGGAAACCAATTTGACAGTAATATAATTCCCCCAAATACCTTGCGCGAAATTACACAGGTCAGCATTTCACAGTTGTGTGCACAATGCGTACGTTTGACATACCTGTGATCGTGGAAGAGACAACGTGCACAACACAGTTTACTGTGATCCTCGCAAAACATGTCTATGGGGTGATCGGTATGATGTTCACAAAACTTCAAAGTGTCTAGTATTTTCTTGGCAACAGGCCACTTATCCATCTCTCCTCTTCCGTATGGTTCGTGCTTTTTAAACAACTGCTTGTGATTTCCCATGCATTTACCACAATAACCTTTA
Source organism: Congeria kusceri (assembly GCA_027627225.1). NCBI lineage: Eukaryota > Metazoa > Mollusca > Bivalvia > Myida > Dreissenidae > Congeria > Congeria kusceri. The sequence goes on along the minus strand of CM051028.1, from coordinate 14,408,310 downwards.
CAACACTTCTGACAGTAAAATATAGCCTCTGTGCTGACATTGTCCTCTTCGCACACATGGCAACAAAATTCGTATAATATGTCTGAACTTATTGCCGCCATTTTCACTCTGTCAGTATATAGAAAACGAAACTAGAATATGTATTTTGCTTTTCCATGAACAATTTCGAGACTTTTCACTTAAAAAAACACACAATAAGTAGGCGCACAGATATATTAAACCTCACGAGTTGAAATCAATTTGTAATATTCCGATTATATATTTATCTAACAAGGACACGGATAAGAACGGATCACCCCTGAGTATGACACACAGTATACATATTTATTGTGTTATCAAGTTACCACATGTCCTGAATTAAATCGGCTGCTATTTTGTAGACTACAGAGTAATCGGTCTTTAGTTAAACACATGACAGTTTATAAAGAGCGCGCTCAATGTATGTGTTTAAACCGGTTTTAAACCCCCAATGCTTTGCATTCACCGTTGCAAGGCGGTGCCCCCAGTTTTAATCATTTTAATGTTTTGTGTTGTGTTGTATGTATTGTCATGTATTGTATAGGCAAAGGTCACTTGCCTCAAAGAAAGTACTTAGGGATGGTAATACGGGTTTTCTTCCTGATGATGTCTCTGGAGTTTCATTATTCCTATATTTAATTGTTCAACAAAAACAAATTTGCGCTCGAAAGATTTAAATCGGCCACGAAATAAATGAACATTCATCGTGTAGTGCATTCAACCTTTGAATGACAGTAACGTATGTTTCCGGTTGTTTCGTTTGCACGATGAGTATAACATTGTTAACTTGTCTGGACATATTTTTTCATGATATTTAAAATAAACTTATTTTCCCCATCATATTATTATTTACCTTACTACATTTTACTGTATTGCTATTATTGCAATGAATTGGATTCATGTCATAGGCGTTAAAAAAAACTATATTAATGCTGTTCGCATCGATTAAATATGTGATTTGCATACATATTCAAGCAAAGTTCGATAACACGATTTTATATAGCATCTCCTTTTGAATGTTCGGCATCAATACAATTTGTGTGATATATATATGCATGTATATATACGTAAATGATTGTTTGCATATTAACTACAGTGTAAAGTTACACAAAATAAAACACAATCTGCAAGCCCTTCTCACATGGCATAAGAACAAATCACTTAAAACAGTCAGCAAAGGAATACCTACGTGTGATGTTCTACCAGACACCATTACTCTCTACTCACGCCGCATATTGGTGCCCTGGTTGGTCACGTGGACAGGATGGATATTGCACATACTATGGGGTCATATGCACAAAGGACACTCTTAACTTCAGTCATATTTCGGGGAAAACGCAAAGTCTGCATGCGCTACGCACGTGCCAAGATGGCGTCTCGGTTTTGTCATGTACATGGGACAGGATGGGGATCAGAACGTCGATGCACTCGCTCTAAGGTCATATCCACAAAGTTCCTAATGGCTATTGTTGCGAAGGCTGGCTGAAATCAAGAAAGCGTCGAACGGGTTTTCTTGTTCATGCGATAACGACGATGACGAAAACAACGTTGACAGCAACGACAGTGATGATTACTATCACAGAAAAAATCACTTGATTTTTTTATGTTTCTAAAGCGTTTTAACAATCGTAAGATGACCTCCAAGTTGTGTTCAGCGGAAATGTGCAATGCACGTCGCACTTCAATCAACATGGCGGGAAACAATTTCGCTCCTTTAAACAATATAACAATTATATAAATTTAAATCATACAAACAATGGGGTTGAGTGCTATCTTAACTTAAGTTTCATTTAAGGGGAAAATTTCAAATAATGTTTTCCATTTGAAAAACAATACTTTATATCTAAAATATGGTCATACACGAAGTGTCTCCTGACCCTTTACTAGATTAAAACCATTTCAGACAAAATAAACTTTAAATGAACAAGCCATAGGATTTGTACACTTTATGGTTTAAGTGGTTGACACATAAGGTTTACTTACGTTTTACTCAGGAGCGTTGTGGATATGGGCCCAGGGAGAGAAGATCCTTGTTGTGTTTGCTGCACAGTTACAAGTATTTTAGCTTTTAATTTCTGTCTTAATAAGTATTACTGAACATAAGTTTTTCTTAACATTTATCATAAATAAACTTGAAATTTATTTTCTACACTGTAGGAACAACATTCATCACGTGTAGACTTTTGATAGAGTTTCTTGTTGCGCTTGTTTCTGTATAACCTATTCACCTAAAAGTTGTACGGAATTGCTAATAATGGCATTTAAAAACTTACATTTATTTGAACAATATGTTGGTTTTTATCTGAAAAACCAAATATATTGGAGTTGGTATCTTTGTAGCACCATTGTATAACTTCGTTAGATTGTTACACTGTCATTTTGTATATTTTTGCTGATTGCTTAAAGGTGTCGTCTGCAGGTATACTCAATTATTGAATTATTCGATGTTATCACATTTAAACGACTATTTTAGCGGTATTTTCCATTGTGCTTTAAAGTAACTTACATGCGATAAACAAACACATATTGTTTCAATGTACATTTGTTTAAGTGTGGTGATATTAGGAGTTATCTCCCCATAGTATGTTTGTAAATCAGTTGAAATATTTTTCACATTATTTTTACAGTTAAAAAGTAATGAAACGCAAAGAAATAAAAATCAGACTCTTAATGTTTATAGTAGGTAACATGTTCAGTATAGTTTTAAGCATACGTTTCCAAAAAACATGTTTGACTAACGTAATTGTTCAGATTTCTTTTAGTCTTAATTCTGGTGAGGTCACGGAAAAAAAAGGTAATGCTTTGTGTTTCCATGCCTACAATTATTTTTTTAAGTTTTCATAAGTATTCGTATTATTTAGTTTTCAGAATTATTCAAACATTTTTTATTCTTAACAGTCAAATGAAATTAACAGAACGTAATTGAAAAAAACAAAAACAACAAGATGTAATAATTTTTTTTATAAAATGATGATTGTCTCTGTCTCCATTCATGAAATCAACTATAAAAGCTAGTCATCAGTATTCAGTGTAGCACATACACCAGTGCACTCTTTTAGCTTCAAATGCGAATTAGGCAAGGATAAATTTCCTGAAACACTGACTACAGTGAATTTGAGCAGCTATGTCACTGATTCGTTAAAAAATGCGTGCCATATTTTAGTGCTTGAGTTTAAAATGAAGGTTTAGAAATTTGAAAATGGTAATATTTACAACCAGCTTGGTGTACTGATCGAATTTCTGACCTTGAAATTCGCAGACAGGCTAATTCCTAGCTCTGGTCACCATTTTGGCAGAAATATTTAAAGGGCATCATGATTTATTGATTTGACCCCTATTCTGAGTAGCTAGAACTAGAAGTGATTGTATATGCAGTAAATTGCCTGTTTGTCGAAGATAAATAAAATAAATAGTCACGGAAACACACGATTCTGTGAGTGAAATATGGATCATCCCTTATGGAAAAAACAATCTGAAAGTATATACAAATCTAATCTCCAGCCATTTTAACAGCCACAGACACAGCAATTCTAAAAATGTATTTAATTTGTTTAAACGACACATTTGTGAAGATGTTTCTTAGTTCAGGATATTTACCCATCACATATTGCTGAGGACTTCAGTGCAATCCTTTTCAGAGTACATTTTTAGTTTCTGTAAGGTCGCTAATTTTACAGTAGTCTATCTATTTAATTCATTGTATCCATGTGCACTTCCTGATTTAAAAAGACTGCTTATAAAGGGGCGTGGACTTTAAATTATTTTTATTTTCTGTAAACCAATCGTTTATTACGAAAGGTTTTGTCCGTAAGTGTTTTACATGTACTTCAGATCATTAGTTAAGTCTACTTTCAATACAGGGTTAGACCCAACTGACATGCGGACTTTTTCAAGAGGAAACGTATTTGGGCCTTTCAATGTACTTACTATACATGTATTATGTGTCCAATGACGACATCTACCTCTTCGACAAATTACACTATTCGATATACCCATGGCGACGTTCTAACTTATAATACAATGCCTGTTGTCCTTTAAGAATGACACTCAATTTCAATACAACCCAGGAGTTCAAGTACTAAACATCTTTTGTCGATGTGGAACAATCGAAGTAGCTTGCAGGCAGCCCAATAAAACAATATTCGAGATTCCGTTGCCTTCCTGGAAACATTTCCCTGTCTTACATTTAATCTTTTCGCTGTTTTAATTGAGACATATTTTACCGTTGCTATGCTTCAGTGTGAATCCACTTTCATCTATTGCATCAGTCAATTTCTCTGTTTCGTCTTCGAGAGTAATTGCAACCACAACCGCGACATTTTCCACCAATGACAAAATAAGCGCTAAAATATATACCACATTTCCCCCACCGACTAAATACATACCACATTTCCCCCACCAACTAAATATATACCACATTTGCCCCACCGACTAAATATATACCACATTTCGCCCACCGACTAAATATATACCACATTTCCCCCACCGACTAAATTTAGACCACATTTCCCCCACCGACTAAATATAGACCACATTTCCCCCACCGACTAAATATATACCACATTTCCCCCACCGACTAAATATATACCACATTTCCCCCACCGACTAAATATATACCACATTTCCCCCACCGACTAAATATAGACCACATTTCCCCCACCGACTAAATATAGACCACATTTCCCCCACCCACTAAATATAGACCACATTTCCCCCACCGACTAAATATAGACCACATTTCCCCCACCGACTAAATATATACCACATTTCCCCCACCGACTTAATGTAGACAACATTTCCCCCACCGACTAAAATATATACCACATTTCCCCCACCGACTTAATGTACTAGTCGGACCATTTTCCATGTATATTGACACATATATAGTAAAGATACAATATATTTTAAAAATAAATACATGTCTATTATTTTAAAAGACAATATAATATACAATTTAAATCATTTATATTGTGCAAATATAACTAAAAGCCATGCGATATTGAGATATTTTGGTTATTTGTTAAGAGAATTCCGTTACATTGTATGCTATTTTACTACGCGAGACAGTTCGTTTGAAGACAACTGTTTTCAATAAATGTGTCTTCATAGCCAACTTGCACTACTTTGTAGTGTACACTGCAATATTCCGTATCTAACATGATGCCTAAAATGGACACTCACGACGTATACAACGTTGTGGTTGTCAAAATGTGCTTATATATACTAGTAAGAAATAACCAGAATGTGGTGTTTTTGTACTAATAAATGTGCCTGAACAGAACTGAAATGTTAGCAATACACTCTGAACGCAGATAATATTCGAAATACTATAATAAGCTTTTATTTTACTGTATTCCAAAATTGTACAGCGTATGTAATCAACGTAAAAAGTAATAGTTCTATTCTTTACTAAATTACTTAGTTTATTCGAGTTATGACCGAGGTACTACATCCTTCACAATGTATGTCCTTCCAACAGTGATTGGTGAACAACATCAATGAAAAATTATACAATTAAATCCAAAGCATATAGTCCAGCACCATGTCTTGTATTCGGATCAACAATAAGCTAACAGAGTGGTTTAGTTCTATATGATTTAAACAAGTCCGTAATCAGTCTCCAACCCTTTTTTCGGTCTTTGCAAATGACCATACGCTTACCTCCCCTAGACCGGTTGAACCCTGAAATACGCAAGATATTTATGCCCGTTTGCAACACAAAGATAGCTTACATATAGACCAAGAACGAAATATTGTTTTTTTTTTAACCAATCAAGATTCCCAAACTTTAAAACTCTCACATGACCCATTACTACATGTTTATGTTTTCATTGCTTTGTTGGTAGAGCGCTGGACTACAAATCCGAGGATCGCGGGTTTGATTCCCAGCCCAGCCACATAATTTGTGTGGGAATTGGTCATGAAATTATTTCTACGGCCATTCTCCCCCTACCGCAGATTCAAGTAGAGCAGTAGTCAGTTACTGGCATAAGTATGTGCACTTAGTACTGGTAAACCAGCTTACCCAGGAAAAGTGAGTAGGTAAACTTACCGCCGTTATATGACTGAAATATTGTTGAATACGGCAAAAAATCCATTGAAACAAACACACAAACAATAATTACCATCAACCACATTTTATGTTCGTATACATGACTCGTATTCACTGTCATGTTTATCAATATGTATATATTTGTACTAAGTTACAGAATTATAACTGAGATATTCAATTGGTGACGTGTACGCCCATCGGGCCGGGTGCTTTGCTACCTTAAATTACTATTGGTATCATATATAATTGTAATATGCACAGGTCACAATAATAAACAATTATTACTACTCTTAAGAGTAATAAATTGAATGCAATTACATAACTCATTATTCGTTACGATGCTGGAATGAGCAAAGCTTTAAACATGCTTTAATATTAAATAAAACACAAAAAGACATGTAAGAACATTTTATTAAGTCAATTATAATCGATACATATGGTAGGGATTGGCTGTCAGCAATACACTTTATCATGCAGGACAAGAAGCTACTGCAAGAGCGCCTTTATTGAATACAGCAAGACACACAAACTATCGTAGTAATACACCCTATTTAAAGACAGCTGAAGAAGATGGGCAATAAATTTAGTGTTAAGTACACAGTAACCATGTCGTTTTCTGAGCTCATTGTAGACTAACTATTATAATAATGGATTTCATTAATGTAGACAAAGACACTGTTCGCAGTCTAAACAAGCAAACACACATAATTATTACTAAATTAGAAAACATCATGTCAGAGAAAGGAAATCACAAGTACACCAGTAATTCGTGTCAATCCATGATTTGTATTATTGTTATTTCTATTAGTTCATTTCATAACATCTTCTGATCATCAAGACTGTGAATATTGATTATGAAAACATTTATGGAAAGAAATTTATATAACTTTTTAAAGCTCGTTTTCTGATCCATAAAATGATTGTGTGTACTCCTTTTCACTTTATTCGACATAGCATGCATTGTCATTTTGAATAAATACGGTTTAAACCAAACCAAAACATTTTTTTTATAATTTCCATCTGTAGATTGCACCACATGTAATGTCAAAAATGAATCCAGTGATGTACAAACAGTAAAGTTTGGGATGTAAAGCCTGAACTAGCGCAAACATGAGCCTGTGATAAACAACAACAGAAATATCTAGTGACTCGCATATTAATACATACTAGAGCTTTCAAGTGACATAATAGGAATATATATATAGTGAAAAGTTGTAGATTTTATGTCCATGCAAGTCAAGGATTACAAAAGAGAGGTATTTGAGTCAGTGTGATATATATATATAGTGAAAAGTTGTAGATATTATGTCCATGCAAGTCAAGCATTAACAAAAGAGACGTATTTGAGTCAGTTTGATAAAGAATTAGTTTTGGACTTAGCTTTGGATTAAAATATAAACCAGGGTGATGTACTGTAAGTACGGTAGATTGTTTCTTACACATCTGGTGTAGGGGTAATGGGAAGTATAAATTTGTATAAAACAATATCTATTTGCTATACCTATACAATATATATACATATACAATAAGTATCAAATAAATGCATAGAAACAGAAGATTGTAGACATGGAAACACAAAGCATGACATCAGCAGAAACCAAGACTTTAAAACAAAACATCTTCACGATTTTGTTGGTCAAATATTTTTTCAGAAAAAGTACTCTAAACAAAACACTTAACATGTTACCAAAAAGTACCATACAGAATAATGAGTCAGATTGTTTATCTCGAAATATTCTTTATAAATATTTATTAAATATATGAAATATTTTATTGTAAAACAATATTGTGAAAGAGATTTCAGTTGATTTAAAGAATTTTTGTTGAACATTTCTGAAGGATACGGTTTGACTTTAGTTAGGGGAGATCACTCCTAATAGCACCACATTTTCAAAAATAAAAATGTACATGGATACAAACATGTATGTTATTTGTATTTTAGTAGCTTTCGTGCACAATGGGAAATACTGCTGACATAATTTATACAGTAATGGTACTTTAATTATGTAAACATATTTAATAACCGACTGAAATATACCTGCAGACGACGCTTAAATCAGCAAAAATATACAAAATGAATCTGTAACAACGTTACAAGATTATAAAAAGAGCTACAAAACTTACTTAATAAAATTCATTGTTGGTCATATAAGAACCAAAAGTACCTTTATGAGTCCATATAAAGTTACAAAAAGTTATAACAATTTCAAATGTCCTCATTCATCCAATTTATCAAGGAACAGATATCCATGATCATTGTTTTATGTTCACAAGCTATATAGAAACAAGCACAACAGCAATTCCTATACGAGGTGATTGGGTGTTGATACAATGCAGTGTAAGATTACGAGGTGATTGGGTGTTGATACAATGCAGTGTAAGATTTTACAAAAAAACGTACTGACCTTGTGAATAAACGTTTCATTCAACAAAACATTTCGAGCATAAGGTATTAGAACCATGGTATACAAGAGTAACTAAACTCACTAGTATTCCATACCATGATTTAATTTTACTATATCTATGTCTACATAAACAGAAGTGTGCAATTTCTTAAGACCAACAAGAAATGTTCTTCAATGTGTTTGAGGTTTTATTAATTTTTAGATAATATAAAACAAATATGTACAATGTACTAATTTGCAAACCAGGTATTAAAATCAGCACATTGATCGAGTATTCAGCACAAAGTTTGCACTTCAGATGTAGACCCAGTTTTCGGTAATCAATGTCGCATATTATACACATCATCACTCGCACCATATTTCAGACACATGTTACTGATCATGCAAAGGTGCAGCTCATAGAAACATACTAAACTCAAATCTGACTTAATACTTTCATTAAAAAGTAAAAGAATACACAGTTTAAATGAATATTTTGTTTGTTTTTGGTTTCATCCGACAACACAAGTTGTCACTTTGCTCTATTCGCCATTGAAAAACCTCCGACAACTGTTGCAGCAGATTTTGGAGTACATGGTGTAGCCGCAGAGCCGCGCGGAGACGATCAGACGACACTTCATCAGGCTGGTCTTGTCTTCACACTTGTCATCTGGCATAACTGTAATGGAAACAAAAAATAAGTAACGGAAATACATAATTATTAACGGAAACACAAAATAAGTAACGGAGACACAAAATAAGTTAAGGAAACACAAAATAAGTAATGGAAATACAAAATAAGTCACGGAAACACCAAATAAGTAACGGAAATACAAAATAAGTCACGGAAACACCAAATAAGTAACGGAAATATAAACCAACTTATCTTATTTACAAATATAACATATATGAAAGTGCAGCTGCTTCAGCAGGAGAGAAACCATTGAGGCGTGTCGTGGGAAAACCAGGATTAATGCATGTGCGTAAAGTGTCGTCCCAGATTAGCCTGTGCAATACGTACAAGCTAATCCAGGACAGCACTTTCAGCGTTTATGGTATTTCGTGTTTCAAGGAAGTCTCTTCTAAACATGAATTCACTGTAGGCGGAAAGTGAGTTCCTGGATTAGCCTATGCGGACTGCACAGGCTAATCCGTAACGACATTTTACGCACATTCATTTAGCCCATTTTTAACACGACACCAAACCATTATTCATTCGACATACGTACAAGGGACACACAACATTTTTTAACTGCAATAAGTTCAAGACACTACAGGTCTCATTTGGCAGGAGATTACTTTATCAATATTTAAGACATCATACAATTATGTTTTTATTCCACCAAACCAGTTTCCAGTTTGTTTTTATTAAGCAAGTACTATTTTAAAGCACAGATCCAAACAGAATTGGTGTAAGAATTTTTTTTTCTAAAACTATCTTTGTCCTTTTCTATAATACATTTATTGTTCATATTAAAAAATTTGAAGTTTAGTTAATCTTTTGACGAATATCTGTTGTTTTTTTTCTAGAAATATTTGCTACTTGGTTGACATACCCAGTAAATTTAAACACAACAAGAGGGCCAAATGGCCCTGGGTAGCTCACCTAAGGTTTATTAATCGAATAATTTTCCATGTGTTAGATTTGTATACGGATATGGATATACTGATACGGACTGATGGAAATGCGGCCATAATCATCATGGTTTGAAAAACTTAAGAGACAACAGACATTCAAAATTTTGAAGTACATATTGAAATTGAAGCAGTTTCTTCAATTTGACCTAGTGACCTAGTTTTTGACTCCACATGACCCAGATTAGAACTTGGCCGAGGTACCATTGGGACAATTGTTCTGACCAAGTTTCATGACGATTGGGCAAAAAATGTTACTTCTAGAGTGTTAACAAGCTTTTTCTTCAATTTGTTGTTCTGACCCAATTTCATGACGATTGGGCAAATAATGTAACTTCTAGAGTGTTAACAATCTTTTTCTTCAATTTGACCTAGTGACCTAATTTTTGACCCTACATGACCCAGATTCAAACTCGGCCGAGATACCATTAAGACAAATGTTCTAACCAAGTTTAATGAAGATTTGGCAAAAAATGTGACTTCTAGAGTGTTCACAAGCTTTTTCTTCAATTTGACCTAGTGACCTAGTTTTTGACCCCACATGACCCAGATTCAAACTCGGCTGAGATATCATTGGGACTAATGTTCTGACCATGTTTCATGAAGATTGGGCAAAAAATGTGACTTCTAGAGTGTTAACAAGCTTGTTCTTTAATTTGACCTAGTTACCTAGTTTTTGACCCCACATGACCCAGATTCAAACTCGGCCTGGGATATAATTTAGACAAATGTTCTGACCAAGTTTCATGAAGATTGGGCAAAAAATGTGACTTCTAAGGTGTTAACATGCTTTTTCTTCAATTTGACCTAGTGACCTAGTTTTTGACCCCACATGACCCAGATTTGAACTCAACCGAGATACCATTGGGACGATTCTTCTGGCCAAGTTTCATGACGATTGGGCAAATAATGTAACTTCTAGTGTTAAAAATCTTTTTCTTCAATTTGACCTAGTAACCTAGTTTTTGACCCCACATGACCCAGATTCAAACTCCGCCGAGATACCATTAAGACAAATGTTCTGACCAAGTTTCATGAAGATTTGGCAAAAACTGTGACTTCGAGAGTGTTAACAAGCTTTTTCTTCAATTTGACCTAGTGACCTAGTTTTTTCACCCCACATGACCCAGATCTGAACTCGACTGAGATATCATTGGGACAAATGTTCTCACCAAGTTTTATTAAGACTGGGCCAAGAATGTGACTTCTAGTGTTAACAAGCTTTATCTTCAATTCGACCTAGTGACCTAGTTTTTGACCCCATATGACCCAGATTCAAACTCGGCCGAGATACCATTAAGACAAATGTTCTGACCAAGTTTCATGAAGATTTGGCAAAAACTGTGACTTCGAGAGTGTTAACAAGCTTTTTCTTCAATTTGACCTAGTGACCTTGTTTTTTCAACCCACATGACCCAGATCTGAACTAAACCGAGGTATCATTGGGACAAATGTTCTGACCAAGTTTATGAAGACTGGGCAAAAAATGTGACTTCTAGAGTGTTGACAAGCTTTTTCTTCAATTCGACCTAGTGACCTAGTTTTTGACCCCACATGACAAAGATTCAAACTCGGCCGAGATATAATTAAGATAAATGTTCTGACCAAGTTTCATGAAGATTGGGCAAAAAATGTGACTTCTAAGGTGTTAACATGCTTTTTCTTTAATTTGACCCAGTTACCTAGTTTTTGACCCCTCATGACCCAGATTCGAACTCGACCAAGATACCATTGGGACGATTCTTCTGGCCAAGTTTCATGACGATTGGGCAAATAATGTAACTTCTAGAGTGTTAACAATCTTTTTCTTCAATTTGACCTAGTAACCTAGTTTTTGACCCCACATGACCCAGATTCAAACTGAGCCGAGATACCATTAAGACATGTTCTGACCAAGTTTCATGAAGATTTGGCAAAAATGTGACTTCGAGAGTTTAACAAGCTTTTTCTTCAATTTGAACTAGTGACCTAGTTTTTCACCCCACATGACCCAGATTCGAACTCTGCTGAGATATAATTGGGACAAATGTTCTGACCAAGTTTTAAGAAGATTGGGCAAAAAATGTGACTTCTAATGTGTTAACAGCTTTTTCTTCAATTCGACCTTGTGACCTAATTTTTAACCCCACTTGATCCAAACTCGAACTCTGTTGAGACATCATTAAGACAAATGTTCTAACTAACTTTCATGAAGATTGATAAAAAAATGTGACTTCTATAGTGTTAAAAAGATTTTCTGTAATTTGACCTCGTGACCTAGTTTTTCACCCCACATGACCCAGATTCGAACTCGGCCGAGATATCATTTGTTCTGACCAAGTTTCATGAAGATTGGGCAAAAAATGTGACTTTTAGAGTGTTCACAAGCTTTTCCAATAGCCATATAAGGAAAACTGACCCCCCACCCCCCTGGCGGCCATGTTTTTCAACGGACCAGAACCTTTTTCGAACTCGGCCAAGATATCATAAGAACAAATGTTCTGAGGAAGTTTCATGTTGATTAGGCAAAAAATGTGACTTCTGGAGTGTTCACAATCCTTTTCTATAGCCATATAAGGAAAACTGCCCCGCCCCCTGGCAGCCATGTTTTTAATGGAGCGGAACTATTTTTGAACTCGGCCGAGATATCATAAGAACAAAGGTTCTGAGCAAGTTTTATGTTGATTGGGCAAAAATTGTGACTTCTGGAGTGTTCACAATCCTTTTCTATAGCCATATAAGGAAAACTGCCCCGCTCCCTGGCGACCATGTTTTTTAATGGAGCGGAACTATTTTCGAACTCGGCCGAGATATCATAAGAACAAAGGTTCTGAGCAAGTTTTATGTTAATTGGGCAAAAATTGTGACTTCTAGAGTGTTCACAAGCTTTTTCTATAGCCATATAAGGAAAACTGCCCCACCCCCTGGCGGCCATGTTTTTTGAACGGGTCATAACCATTTTCAAACTTGGCAAAGATATAATTAGAAAAAATGTTCTGAGCAAGTTTTATAATTATTGGGCAAAAAATGTGACTTCTAGAGTGTTCACCAGCTTTTGCTTCAATTTGACTTAGTGACCTAGTTTTAGACCCCACATGACCCAGTTTCGAACTCGGCCGAGATATCATTGGCACAAATGTTCTGACTAAATGTTGATGACAAACCATTCACGATTCACGACGGACAAAAGGCGATCACAAAAGTTGTGCTCAGGTGAGCTAAAAAGGCATATTAAATATCAAAATAATTATATTTTGTAACCAAAACAGCATAACAGACAAAAAGTTCAGACAGATTTTCAGGGAAATGTTTTTCCAATCCTAACTGCGAAATTGTTCCTTATAACCTGTGTATTTGAAACATGAGTTTAAATTTTTAAATTTTATTAATTGTGCTTTCACTTCAATCTAACAAAAAGCAAGTGTCTAACAACAAGCAAGTGCCATCTGCAAATTGCGTTATTTTGTATTCTGTGCCATTAATATCAATACCTTTGATGTTTTATTGTCTCTGATTTTAATACATAAATGTAAGCACACACAATAAAGAGGTATGGAAAGGAATGGTTAGGAAATCGTTCAAATTCATGGTAGTAGAAGAATTATGTAACCATTTGGTAAAACGTTGACCAAACTTATTATGAAAGCGTTTGAAATATAAACAAAATACAGAGTATCAAATGCTTTTTCAAAATCAATCAACATAAATAATGCTGGTATATGATATTTTGCAGAATAATTCACTATGTCACATGCTAAACAAATGTTTCCACTAACAATTTGCCTTTAATAAACCTGATTTGGATAGATCTTCATTAGTGTTTTCAATCACTTATTTTTGTAGAATATGAAAATGGCATATTTAAAACTCTACTAGTATAAACAATAACATTCATCTAGCCAAGGCCCATGGTTCAGGGTATTGTAAGTCTCCGTAGACTTGTTTAACTTACTACCTTTATGTCAACACTGACGTTATATTCTCTATAAATTTAATTGTCAAAGTTAACTTTCTGTATTTGTTCCATTTATGACCGACAACTTTAGACAAACATTTCTCTGCACAAAACACAATAATCATGATACAGACATTGAATATCACTTATTTAAAGACACATAACAAGACTCAAAATGTTTAATTAAGTTGGATTTCAGGTAAGAATTGCTAAACAGCTATACAAACAAGCCAACGTTATAATGACATAAACACTGTAAAAAGACAGCTAAGGCTGTGTGATACTACTTATAAAACAGGCATTAAACTGTTTTACCTACCTTTCGGTACAACCTGCACTGATGTTGAAGTCTCGATCTTTTCATCTGAATTGGCGACAATACACGTGTATGTACCCGTGTCACTAGAAGTTGCATCTCGTATTGTCAAACCCCCATTACTGCTGATGAACACGTTGCCCCCAGAAACAAGGGCCCTTCCCGTCTTCTCCCAGGTGATCGTAGGCTCGGGGTAACCTTTGCCCTCGCAGTTCAGGATGATTCGACCTCCTTCAATGACACGCCCATTCTGGTTCTCAATTCTAGCCACCAGCATTTCTGCAACAACCAAATAAACAGTTGCATGCAGGGACTATCAGCTTGTATAGTTATACTGTCATTGAAACTGCTATAGATTGAAGACAAATATTTAAACAGTTGCATGCAGGGACTATCAGCTTGTATAGTTATACTGTCATTGAAACTGCTATAGATTGAAGAAAAATATGTAAACAGTTGCATGCAGGGACTATCAGCTTGTATAGTTATACTGTCATTGAAACTGCTATAGATTGAAGAAAAATATTTTAAATATACAGAAATAAAGTTGAAAAAACAACAAAAAAAACAACACTTAAACACCTAAGAACTTGATATAGTTATTGAAAACAACTGTACTCCTTCACTACTGAATAGGTAGTGAAATGAGACAAAAGGTAAATGTGTACTTCATCAAACAACTGGCAGTATCTTAAAAAATTTGGGAATTTGAAATGAAGAAAATACAGAACATTTTGCAAGTGAAAAAGTTAGACTACTAAATGGATTTTAACATAATGTCATTACCTCTAAGAGTGAGTTTAATGGTCCGATCAACTGGAACAGAGACGCCATTATCTGCGCGACATGTGTAACTGTCAGCGTCCTCTGGGGTCGCACTGCGAATCAGAAGGGTGCCATTGCTGAAGGTCTCATAGCGGTAGCTTGATCTCAGAGAGGTACCATTCTTGGTCCAGGAGACGCTTGGTTTGGGATTTCCGTACACCTCGCAGTGCAAGAACGCTTGGTGGCTTGGTTTCACCATGATCGTGTCTGGTCCTGGCAGGATACCAATTGGAACTGAAACCACATACCAGAATGTATACTTTACATGTTAATTATGAAAACAATTTCTGAAACCACATACCAGAATGTATACTTTACATGTTAATTATGAAAACAATTTCAGAAACCACATACCAGAATGTATACTTTACATGTTAATTATGAAAAATAATGGAACAATTTTTTTTTCCGACTATCCATTATTGGAGATTGAATACAAGTTCCACAAATAAAGAAAAAAAAAAACTTATTTGAAACAATCTGTGACAGATAATATTCAATGATATTTAGGAATATTTAAGAAATAATTTGTGATTTATCGTTGTTTATCAGCCAATAAGAATTGAATTGTAGTTCTGATGCATAGGATTTAAACCGCGAGGGTGTTAGCCCTAGTTGTTTAATAGCCAAGCATTAGAATTACAAAGAGTTGTTTATTGTCCAATAAACAATGATAATGCAAACATTATTTTGATTCTAACATGATTTGACATATTATTTGCAATTGTAATTGGAACTAATCTTAACTATGCTCTGCTCAGAATCGGGACTCCTTTTTGCGTTGTTTATGTGTAGTTTAACAACAATATTTTTGTTTTTTGTTTATAGAAAAATTAGCGAGTACATGTATCATGTTATAATAATTGATAGATAATTATCACATGTCACTTGTTACTCAAAAGATATTGCAATATCCTCCCCATATACCTTGCACTTGGAGCAGGAACCTATAGATTTGCAGCCCCGCGGCCTTGGCTACGTGGCAGGCGTACATTCCGTCATCATCGATGGTGGCCTCGAATACCTCAAGTGTGCCGTCACGGTTCACACGGCGATGACTATCCGTTACCACAAGTTTTCTGAAACACAGTTATATTCCATGAAAAGCAATTAGCGAATCTGTGTGTACTATCTAATTTATGTGGAAAGGGTACAAATAGAAGTAGGGTTAAATATTAGGTTGGTTTTCTGTGGAACATTTTCACCTAATGGCACAAAAGGATAATTCTTGAAAGAAGTTTGTTCTACCAACTTATTATTACCAGGTATTTTGGTCCAACAAACTTCTATCAAGGATATTTTGCATGTAATATTTGCAATTATTTGGTAAAAAACACAGTTTCTTTTATGCATTGCAGGTTGCATTTACACCACCTAATGCCACCCAAGTTGCTGTTACACCACCTCATATCAACCAAGTTGGATTTACACCACCTCATGCCACCCAAGTTGCTGTTACACCACCTCGTATCACCCAAGTTGCATTTACACCACCTCATATCACCCAAGTTGCTGTTAAACCACCTCACATCAACCAAGTTGCTGTTACACCACCTCATGCCATCCAAGTTGCATTTACACCACCTCATATCACCCAAGTTGCATTTACACCACCTCATGCCACCCAAGTTGCATTTACACCACCTCAGATCACCCAAGTTGCATTTACACCACCTCATGCCACCCAAGTTGCATTTACACCACCTCATATCACCTAAGTTGCATTTACACCACCTCATGCCATCCAAGTTGCATTTACACCACCTCATATCACCCAAATTGCATTTACACCACCTCATGCCACCCAAGTTGCATTTACACCACCTCATATCACCCAAGTTGCATTTACACCACCCCATTTCAACCAAGTTTAACAGATTAACATTCTGTGATTGTACTTACCCATCGTGATACCAGGTGGAGTTGCCGCCATAGCGACAGGTCAAGGTCGCCTTCTCTCCAGGGGTCACAGGAACAACTGTCTCGCCAGACGGTCCCGGCACATAGTCTGAGTAAAACCATGACATGTTAAATATTTGTGTTACTCAATTCAAGTCATATTTCTGCTCAAAGTGTCATGTTAGTTGTTGTTGCTTCCCAATTTCATTCAAATATTTAATAAATTTCTAATTATATGAATATAGGCACTTCACTCAACAGACTAGGAAAAATATATTTAGGTGTAATTGACTAGTCCTTCATTACCTGGGCAATTGGTTCCTTCAGCGTCCAGTCGAGTGGTGTATCCGTCGTTACAGCAGTTGTAGATTGCATAGCGACAGTCGTATGGACGGGGTGCCTGAGTGGGGCGGGGGGTCGTGACTTGAATACCTGGAGAAACAAACAACAGTGAATGAAAAAACAATTCTACAGGTATATATTGTGCGAATGAGTGGCAACATGACTTATGTTTGATTATAAGTTACTTAATGACGAGGTAAAACTGTAATCATTTGGTGTTGACAGTGACATGAGATATAATTTCACAGAGATTGTATTTTCTTAGAAACAACATATTCTTCCAAGATTAGAGACTTAATTTAACAGTGTTAAAAGCCATTAGTTTCAACATCAAATTGAACTAGGAGGTGAACAGAAAAAGATGAGTAAAGGCTTGTTTATTACTTATAAACAAAACTAGATTTTCTACAATTGTTCTACATGGCCAGTATCCCAGACTTGCAAATTATTACCATTCACTAATCCCATTTACAACCACATATTGCACTTACTGGCAGTCAATACAATACCATTCTATACACAGAGGATGACGTCACACGCCAAACCTCTGTACTTCACCGCATTATTTTGCCCAAAACGGCAAAATGTGCTTACGCATGAAGTAATCCCGCATATGAAAGTTGTTTCATGAAATGACTTTACTGATACCATTTATGAGTCTAAAATTCAGTTAATACTGATAGTAGAATATATTTCTGTTTAATAAACTAGAATTGTCACATGAGTGACGGATATACCCCCACAATATCGCCTTGTCATAAAACTATGGTATCCATTCGAAAGACATGGACAGAGAGAGAATGCTTAAATTTGTGAATGGTCAACAGTGTATTTGGAAAAATTTAATTTCAATAGAAGCCATAACTCTGTCAACATTTAGTGGTTTGTAACCAAAGTAAAACCTGATCTGTATTTCATGATGATACACCTTATGTACCAAAAATAATTTAAATATGTGAAGCATTTCATTAGTTATTGTCCATGTTTTTCGGGAATTTAAGTCAAAAAGGGGCCATAACTGTGTCAAAATTTAGTGGTTTGTAACCAAAGGTCGAACTTGACCCGCATTTTATGATGCTATACATGTGTGCCAATAATTATTTAAATATGTCAAGCCATTGTTGAATTATCGTCAGGAAAGTATGTTTTTAGGGAATTGAAGTGAAATTAAGGGCCATAACTCAGTCAAAATTTAGTGGATTAAAACCCAAGTCAAACTTGACCCATATTTTATGATGCTACACATGTATACCAAGAATTATTTCAAAATGTCAAGCCATTCTTGAGTTATCGTCCGGAAATCATGTTTTTAAGGAATTTTAAGTCGAAAAGGGGCCATAACTCTGTCAAAATTTAGTGGTTTGTAACCAACATCGAACTTGACCTGTATTCTATGATGTTACACATTTGTACCAAAAATTATTTGAATATGGCAAACCTTTCTTGACTTATCATCTGGAAACCATGTTTTTAGGGAATTTTAAGTCAGGAAGGGCCATAAATCAGTCAAAATTTAGTGGTTTGTAACCAACATCTAACTTGACCTGTATTCTATGATGTTACACATGTGTACCACAAATTATCTGAATATGTCAGGCCTTTCTTGAGTTATCATCCAGACACGAAAAACCAACAGACGGACCGACAAGCTCACTCCTATATACCCCCCCTAAACTTTGTTTGTGGGGGTATAAATAACAGTAGTAAGTGCTTAACACTATTTAGCGTGTTTATTATAAAAAGCTACTTTCACTTTCGTTTTGTGTGAAAATTCAAGGTTAGATTCCAGTAAATCCAGTTTCCATAGGGTCCCATTAGAAAACTGCAAACTTTCAGGTTTCAGATTGTGCAAGCTTGGTGTCTGTTAAAAGATAAATCTTTCCTCTTCCGAAAATTGCAATAAAAAGATGTGGCATGTTACTTCTAATAAAATGCGTCTCACTTGAATGCAGACACCGGTAGAAACTAGGGTTTCGGCAGTCATATTTCGACAAAAGCCCCATGCCACAGTAAAGACACCCCAAAAGCTCATCTTTCAAGTTAGCCTCCAAAGAAATGCACAAAAATGTTCCAAACACACAGAGGATATTAGAAATAACCACAAAAGGCATGTCTGACATTGCTAAATGCTTTTCATAACAGAACAAAAAAGGAACTCTAGTAGAAGGCAATATTTTGTATGTTGATTTACTGCTATATAACCTTAATACGATGTTAAATCAACCATTGCGAGTTACGCTGGAAAGTAGCGCATACCCATAATACTTAGAGCATGAGTACGCAGGTCTTTCAGACAGACCCGTGTAGACACAACGATACAATACAGGCTACACTCCACAAATTTTCACTCACCAACGCAGCGGTTCAAGCACTCTGCCTCTGTCACAAAGCGGTTGTCATTGCCGCCACACTGGCTGTACCAGAATCGGTCGCACAGGGCCTCGTCCCCCTTGTAGTACCAGCGTACTGTCCAGTTACCACACGATCCGGGGTCCTTCTGAAGGCTGCAGACGTCGTAACCTGCAGTGAATATGGAATTATTCATAGGTGTAAGCTTTTCACTAGGCATTCAACATCAATTGTGTCATTTCTGTATGTCTTTAAAATATCTGAGCTCCACTTAATGCTTAATTATTTCTCTAAAACAAACCCACTTTGGTGTTAAATAAAATTTAAAAACCGCATCAAATCACTTGATTACTAGAAAGTTTAAAACAATAATACAATCCATTGAAACATCATAATTTGCAGTAATATACAGAAACAAAAACGCCCAAATGGACTCAAGTCATTTAGATTTGCATATCTGTATAGAATGCCTGACATTCTTCAGACTGTCAACTGGGTAGAACCAGTACTTGGTGATAGTGAGAAAGATGGCTCGAATGATATGAGAATCGAACAAGAAACATAGAAATTCCACAAAACCCAAAATTTTCTAACGATATGCATTAAAGTCAGCACAAAACACAGTATGTTTCAGTTGCCATGCAGACACCATAGCAATTAAACCAATGCAACACAACTGCGAAATAACCACTGACATGGATTAGGTGGAAAAGAACTGGACTTCCTGTCACGCAGCATATCCACATGTTAGACAGGTACGTACCTGCAGGTCGCATGCAGGTGTGTCCACATCCGTTGCTGCAACATTTTTGGGTACCGTCACAGTCGTCATCGTACCTGCACTCCTCGACACAGATACCAGCCGTACCTTCCTTTACAACTGGGCATTCACCGACCTTCGAGACATCTGGTACAGCAGAGAGATGGGTCAATGTCAAAAGTATAAATAGTTATTGTAATTAGGCTCGTAAGCGTTCTAAGCAAAAACATTTCTGTTTTTCTGCAAATTTGAACTAAATGATTAAAATATCTATTAGCTGTGCTTCATCCATAACTTAATTTACTTCAAGCAAAATGATACAGTGAAACTTGTAGTATACTCGTTGATATTACATACTTTCTTTTAAATAAGGAAATAAATGGCACACAAATAACTACCAGTAAATAAATAGGGAATATTACATGACTGTGGTGTTCCGGTGGCTTGTATCGCTCGAGTTGATTGTGTAAAGCTGTATTCCACGAGCCCGTAGGGCGAGTGGAATACAACTTAACACAATCAACGAGACACTGCATCAAAACAAACAAAATGATAACAAACGGTACTAAAGAACGCGCATGAATACATGTCATTTACATCAATGACGTCATTGAAATCTACATGTAACGGCGTAATCGTGTTCATAAATAGAACGGGGCGTTTCCCAATGTCGCTCGGAACGTTACGGAAATATACGATACTCAGTGAACGTAAAAGTAGTCCGTTTTTTCCAGCCGTTGAATACGGAAAATTATTTCACAGTGTGAAATACGGAAATTTTATCTGGCCAATTGTATTTTATACCAAAAATACACCAGTATTTGAGTCAGATTATGTATAGGTATAAAATAAAGTGTTTTATCACAGCTATACCTTGTCTCCCGTGTAATACAACCATTTTGAATACTTCTATCTTGCACATGTGTAAGATAACATTTTTAGCGTTTTCATTGGCTACATATTCTTTGACTTACCAATCGCATGATGTTATTTTGGTGAAATTTTCGCCAAAGGCTCGCTTACTTACAGATTTCCTGAGCTCGTTTAATAAAATATGGTATGAAATGACGATGAGTGTCAGATCCTATATATCAACAACAACTCAAGCAAAATATTGAACCAGACATTGACTTTATATGTAAACAACACAACGAAGATGACAGGTGTGCTTACACTGAGATGCTGTTGTAGCCTGTGCTTCCTCGCTCCACTCTGAGAGGTAGGGTGGATCATTCACACGCACAGTGAACATGTAGTCCGTAGCAGCTCGGAGGTTGTCGATGCGTGCAGGCATGTCTGTCACATTCACATACACATACTGGCCGATCGAGAATGAATGGTATCGAACCGTGTAGTAGCGCAGGTCTCTGATAAGCTGATCTGAAGCCAGTGTTGGGTCATACCACCTAACCTCAACAGAGTTAGGTCCCTTGACTGTAACGTTGACACGTGTTGGTGCTCGCATCTGATATGGTTCTTCATCTATATACAGCAATGTCAATATCAATGTGACTTCCTTATTTGTATATTTTAGAAGCATTTTTAAAACCCAGTTCATGTCAAGACAACTGTAACCTACATAAACCCATATAAATGAACGCCACTGTATAATACAGTGAAATAAATGTGTTAATAGTATAGAGATAAATTTCAATTAAAAGAAATTTAAATTGAAAATTTAGTTTATTTTAAGAAATGCCTTATTGGTGAAAATAAAACCTACAAAATGAAAAGAGCTTAAAAACTAGAATTGTTGTGTCTTTTCACATACTTAGTGCATTAACACATTTGTATCCGCAACCATGGTGACAGCACTTCAGTTGCCCTGGGCAACTGGAGTCATCGGAACACGCCGGTGCACATGCACCAAGAAGGCCCTGCCAGTCGGTTCTTGGCGGACAATATCCTGGCTTGACTTTTGGCTCTGCAACATGGAACAAGTCAGGGAATTGTATTGTCTTTCATGTATGAGGCTTTTGAAACAATGTGTGCAATGAAAGCAATCATAAAAATACCTCATGAGCCTTCAACTTGGAAATTTCCAAATCTAGGTACTGTCCTGTGTGTGTTAATATGATGAAAGTAAGCAAACAAGAGCAAATATTAGGCTTCATTCAGGCCACAGCATGAAACCATTTTAGAAATCAAGTCAGCATCATATCAAGCGAACACTTTAGATTCATTATGTGCATGTGGAGAAACAGATGACCATACTAACAACATTTCCTTACTTCATATTGGTAATTATCTTCGTTTTTGATCAGAATTTGTGAACATAAAAAAGCAAATAATATACAAAAATTACCATATAACAGGGTACTTACTTTAGAGCAATAATAATACAAGCTGTCTAGATAAATACTACACTCTAATCTAAATGTAAATGTACTACATAAAAGATACCTACATCTTGCAAGCATGAATTTCGGCAAGAAAGCAAATTTGTAACATTGTTACAGTTGTGCGTTTCACAACAATAGATCATAATGTACCTTCTTAAAGGCAAAAACAAATGTGATACATGCTAAACTAAACATTAAAAGTTTAATGATGACTTAACAAACATATACAACAATGCATTATTATCTCAAAACTTATACGCATTTTCATAAAGTAAATGGAATTTAAACAGTTTGAAGTTCAGTTTGGTGTTTACATTTTCAACACTGAGAAACTAGCCAAAGTTCCTCTTGTTAAACATAGAATATCCTGCAACCAGCCAAATGCTAACGGTGAATAGTCAGATTTAATCTGCATCTCCAGGAAATTTGGCAGTAAATAAAGCTAGCGTTTGTAAACAGTAAGAAATTTACTCGGGGATTTTGTGTGTGCGCGATAAACAGTATCCAGCAAACCAAATGTTTCTGACGTAGGTTGTATACTTAAGTAAACACATGCAAAGACAGACAATAATATAACCGTTTTATTGTAGAGTCTGAATTTGGCCATTTTCACCTTTTTTGCGGCTTTACTCAAATATACATTCTAGCTGATATCACTTAATCAAGCATATCCTGCAATAACTTACAGGCAGATTCAAAACCTAGGATTAGAAAACATATATGAGGCGCGTCGTGGAAAAAAACGGACTTAATGCATGTGCATAAAGTGTCGTCCTGGATTAGCCTGTGCAGTCCGCACAGGCTAATCCAGGACGGCACTTTCTGCCTACAGTGGATTTATGTTTAGAAGAGACTTCCTTGAAACAGAAAATACCATAAAAGCGGAAAGTGCCGTCCCAGATTAGCCTGTGCAGACTGTACAGGCTAATCCGGGACGACACTTTACGCACATGCATTAAGTCTGGTTTTCCAACGATGCGCCTCATATATATATACCATGCACAAGCATGAAGTAATCAGATTTTAAATCGAATATTTATAATCATAATTTGCCATGAATTGTTTCACCAGAGTTGAATCCTCTTGCATGAAACTTCTAGTCAGACTGATAAGAGGTGTAGTAATGATGATGTTCTAAATGTGTTCACATAACATATTGCTGGAGCTAAATGCTACAGGCTATATATGGAAATATGAATAGACTTAACATTATTCAGTAATCATAGAGATTAATTTTACTATTTAACATAAGACTTATTGAATATACTTCAGCTAAGTACAAAAAATCGTTAATGTGGAAGACATGTACGTATACTACAAGACTACAAGTCAAGGCAAAAATAAGTTCATGCACTAATATGTCATTACTTTCATAAAAGCAACTTATCAACATTTTTCTACACGGTATTTTTTATGGAGTATATTTAATAATACATTGAATAAAACAAATGCAAAATTTGAATTTCAACAAATTGTGGGTGGAAGGACTTTGAAATACTGTGCAAGTATATAAACTGTAGATAGACATGTAGCTGTGTGAATTAGATGGACAATGTGTGTGTAGACTGGAAACATCATATAGGTGTGTGAAATGGAGACATAATATAGGTGCGTGGAATGAAGACATTATGTGGGTATATGGAATGGAGACATTATACAGTTGTGTGGAATGGAGACATTATATAGGTGTGTGGAATGGAAACATTATATAGGGTGTGTGGAATGGAGACACCATATACGGTTTGTGGAATGGATACATTATATAGGTGTGTGGAATGGAGACATTATATAGGTGTGTGGACTGGAGACATTATATAGGTGTGTGAAATTGAGACATTATATACATGTGTGGAATGGAGACATTATATAGGCGTGTGGAATCGAGACATTATATAGGTGTGAGGACTGGAGACATCATATAGGTGAGTGGAATAGAAACATCATATAGGTGTGTGGACTGGAGACATCATATAGGTGTGTTGACTGGATGCATCATATAGGTGTGAGGACTGGAGACATCATATAGGTGTGTGGACTGGCCACATTATATAGTTGTATGAATTGGAGACATCATATAGGTGTGTGAATTGGAGACATCATATAGGTGTGTGAATTGGAGACATCATATAGGTGTGTGGACTGGAGACATCGTTTGGGTGTGTGAATTGGAGACATCATATGGGTGTGTGAATTGGAGA
The DNA here is from genome assembly GCA_027627225.1 of Congeria kusceri. Taxonomy (NCBI): domain Eukaryota; kingdom Metazoa; phylum Mollusca; class Bivalvia; order Myida; family Dreissenidae; genus Congeria; species Congeria kusceri. The sequence goes on along the minus strand of CM051028.1, from coordinate 14,383,256 downwards.
CATAATATAGGTATGTGAACTGGAGACATCATATAGGTGTGTGGACTGGATACATTATATAGGTGTGTGAATTGGAGACATCATATAGGTGTGTGGACTGGAGACATCATATAGGTGTGTGGACTGGCCACATTATATAGTTGTATGAATTGGAGACATCATATAGGTGTGTGAATTGGAGACATCATATAGGTGTGTGAATTGGAGACATCATATGGGTGTGTGAATTGGAGACATCATATGGGTGTGTGAATTGGAGACATCATAAAGGTGTGTAAATTGGAGACATAATATAGGTATGTGAACTGGAGCCATAATATAGGTGAGTGGAATAGATACATCATATAGGTGTGTGGACTGGAGACATCATATAGGTGAGTGAATTGGAGACATAATATAGGTATGTGAACTGGAGCCATAATATAGGTGAGTGGAATGGAGACATCATATAGGTGTGTGAACTGGAGACATCATATAGTTGTGTGAATTGGAGACATGACATAGGTGTGTGAATTGGAGACATAATATAGGTATGTGAACTGGAGCCATAATATAGGCGAGTGGAATTGAGACATCATATAGGCGTGTGGACTGGAGACATCATATAGGTGAGTGGATTAGAGACATCATATAGGTGTGTGGACTGGAGACATCATATAGGTGAGTGGAATGGATACATCATATAGGTGTGTGAATTGGAGACATCATATAGGTGTGTTAATTGGAGACATCATAAAGGTGTGTAAATTGGAGACATAATATAGGTATGTGAACTGCAGCCATAATATAAGTGAGTGGAATAGAGACATCATATAGGTGTGTGGACTGGAAACATCATATAGGTGAGTGAATTGGAGACATAATATAGGTATGTGAACTGGAGCCATAATATAGGTGAGTGGAATGGAGACATCATATAGGTGTGTGAACTGGAGACATCATATAGTTGTGTGAATTGGAGACATGACATAGGTGTGTGAATTGGAGACATAATATAGGTATGTGAACTGGAGCCATAATATAGGCGAGTGGAATAGAGACATCATATAGGCGTGTGGACTGGAGACATCATATAGGTGAGTGGAATAGAGACATCATATAGGTGTGTGGACTGGATACATCATACAGGTGAGTGGAATGGATACATCATATAGGTGTGTGGACTGGAGACATCATATAGGTGAGTGGAATGGAGACATCATATAGGTGTGTGGACTGGAGACATCATATAGGTGAGTGGAATAGAGACATCATATAGGTGTGTGGACTGGATACATCATACAGGTGTGTGGACTGGAGACATCATATAGGCGAGTGGAATAGAGACATCATATAGGTGTGTGGCCTGGAGACATCATATAGGTGAGTGGAAGAGATACATCATATAGGTGTGTGGACTGGAGACATCATATAGTCGTGTGAAATGGAGACATTACATAGGTGTGTGGAATGGAGACATCATATAGGTGTGTGGACTGAAGACATCGTATAGGTGTGTGGACTGGAGACATCGTATAGGTGTTTGGAATGGAGACATTGTAAAAGTGTGTTGACTGGAGACATCAGAAAGCTGTGTGGAATTGTGACATAAAGATTGTTGACTGGAAACATAATATGGTCTGTGGACTTGAGACATAATGTAGGTTTGTGGACTGGAGACATAATATGGTTATGAGGGCAGGAGGCATGTGGGTTTCGGACTGGAGACATAATATGGTATGTGGACACTGGACACACAATGCAGGTTTGTTGTGATGTAGTTTTAGTTGGCATGTTGTTGCTTTTTCAAGAGAACTAATTAGCATGTAACTAATGAAGAACAATTAATTTTCATTTATATACAATTATCTTTATATACAGTAATCTAATCACACACACTCTCTATATTACACAACACTTTTGCATTTCTTTCTTTACATAACAGGAATAACATAAAGTCCTTCTGAATACAACCTCAAACTGTGTAATCACTAATATCCAAGGCATGCCAAAAAAGCACAGCAAAATGTCTAAAGCAAAGCTGAAAGCTGCTATATAGGCAGGTCAAATATGGCCGATTAATGCTGGCATTTTATGTGGAAACCCTTACGTATCGGGCGGACATTGATGGCAGGCTCAATGCACAAAACACTGCAGCCCAGAGCGCAGCATTTTTTGTTTCCAGGACATTGCAAGTCTCTGTGACACTCGCGGCGGCACTGCTGCGTGAAAGGGTAATCTCGAGAGGGGCACATTCCTTCCTTCTCACGCTCTACGGCCATGCAAGGTCAACAACTTTGTTTAGCATCAGTAGAAACATGACAAAATAATGGCTTCAAAAATGCACCTACTTTTCCTTGCAACTGTTTGCACGCTTTTTAAACTAACCTTGGCAAATGAAAATGATTTATGTCTTCCTTAATGTGCTATTAAGCAATTAGATTTGTGCAGGATCCAGTTTCTCAAAACCTGAATGGACAGTTAAACTAATGCCCTGTTAGTTTGATTTAAACCTATTTATTTAAGCCATATTGTATCAAAATCCTGTTTTTTACTGAGACATGTTTCCTGGGTAGAACCAGTACTTGGTGTCTTTTGAGAAAGATCATTTGAAGACTCCCTTAGCACTGATTGAACTTACGACCTCCAGATCACAAGGCAGAGACCTTATCCATTACACCACTCTGACCTTATCCATTACACCACTCTGACTTAATGGCCTGTTGAATTAACTAGTACATAGCTCTACAAAGTAGAAACTTGTTTACCAATAATTGTTTGATAATTAATCAAGACAATTGCTGCATATAAAACACTTAATTGCATATTATATACATTTGCTTTCCCTGAGAAAACTTTGTCAACATTTTGATGGTCATAAGGTTAATTGACCATTAAAGTATTGATCAAATGGACCCACTGATATTGAACGGAACAAATGAAATACAAAGCTTTATATAGCAACATAAATGTTTGTAAGTTGACCAAAAGAACAACAAAACACACACAAAAAATATGAAAAAGAATTAGCTTTGAAATACAAAGCTGCATATAGCAACAGAAATTTGTGTGGGTTGACTGAAAACAAACACCACAGTAGAGCAATACAATATGCATACATTTAGTTAACTTAACAACACATTGTTAGGATGTTACATTGCAAGACAAACTGACATCTATAAAACAATTAGAAAACACAAGCCTATAGTGTGCAAGAAATACTGCAGTCTGTGAAAAGTATGTGAGAATTGCCATTTGTGGAAATTTGCAAAATGAAAAAAACATTGCAGTTAGTAAGAAACACAGAGTGAAACTTTTATGCAGTTTCAAGAACGATATTACAATTGAGAACACCAGAATCGAGTTTGACATCATTCAGAATTGGATTATAGCCATGTAAATTATCTATTTTGTACCCTAAAATTTATTGCACCTGTACTAACCTATACTAGTTCATAAATGTTTTCCTTGTTAGTCAAATGCTGTATGTAAACTACTATGTAATAATTGTATCAATACTATTTGCCACATTAAGAATCATGTTCTTGGGTGTCAAACAAACCCCAATGCACTTGAAATCCACAACATCCAATTTTTCATAAGACAGAATTAACCATTATAAGGTCCTACGTTTCCTTTCCACTTAATTAGCCTTCTGAAATGCAAGAAAGAATATAAATTTATAAAATTGACATCTTGGAAATAAAACCCCTCGACCATTTGTTCAATACCCAAAATCAGTTTTTGAGTATTATAAATAAATACATATTCAGTTTGCTGTATTATTGTTGAGTAAAATAAAAATAAATCTTACCGTCAGGTCGATCTCTAAGCAGTGAGCTGCAACGAGTCATGCATGCATCTTTCGTCTCGAAATTGTTTGCGTTACCCTGGCAACCACCATAAACGAATTCTCGACAGTCTTGAGCTTCGTAGTCAAAGTAAAATCGAGGCATTCTTGCTCGACAGATTCCAGTCTTGGAAGGAAGCATACAGATGTCTGAAACATGACATAAAAAGGAAACAGTGACAAGAACAAATATCTGTGCATAATCATCAAAATGAAAAATAACTAATTAAACAAATTAAAAACACTAACCAATTTAACCAAGGTGAATATGAAAACATTCTTTCCAACATACCTCGTGGGTTACACTGGCTTTCACAGTCTTCTTGGGTATCGAACCTGTTCTGGTTGCCATCACAACCGCCATACACGAATTCTTCACACTGGCCTTCACGATGGTTATAGAACCATTTACGCGCGGCAAAACGGCATGAACCACTGTCACTGTCCAAGGCACACACATCTGTATAAAACATCATCACAATTTCATTATCACAAATATTTTCCTGCTTTTAAAGTAATTCTTGCAGAAAAAACAATCAAGTGTACAAATCGTAAAGTGAAATCATAACTATTGGACGACTGAACACAAAAAGTTGATAATATGAGTAATATGCAATTGATGTATAATTAAAATGAATAACTAAGAAACATGCATAAAGTTAAAGCGTAAATAAAGCAAGAGGGCCATGATGGCCCAAAGCGCTCACCTGAGAACTGGTACAGATGAAGACCATAGTATACTGTTGTGACAGGTTTGAAAATTAAGGTATCTGAACAATACGCAAAGGGGGATAGGATCAATCTGATTTAAAACATCAATTAGTGCAATGGGCTAACTAAAGTACAAGTTGGGTAGTGGATGTGCAGTGTTTTTGCTTCTGGTTTTTAAATCATTTTCTCGATATTCTTACCTGACCCCGTATCATTAAGTCAGTGACCATTCTGTAAAATGCAGGAACAGTAGATTTTGATGTCTTTTTTGCAGTTTTGGAGAACTAGTTGCAATGCGATAGTTGCGATTTCTGTGCTATAAGGCCAAGTTCTGCTTTTTCTTTGATAATTTTCTGTCCAATGATGATAAATGATGTTCATGCTGGCTCTGAAGCCATCAATGATGCATGTACAAATTTTATCAATCAATGTTTATGGTCATACACAAACTGTATAAGTTGGGTCAACATTGAATAAAAAATCATGTGTGCAAGCCATTCATTAATACCGTGTTGATGTTTTTTTTCACACACAAATGGCAATTACTGGTGTTTCTGGCCTGAACATGCTTACATTCGACTTCACCTGTAATCTTACGTTCACAGACAAACTGTGCACAATTGGTGAAAATTGGATGAAACATGCAGTCTCTATTCTGAATAATGTCCATTTTTGTATATATTTTTTTCACAAAGGGCAATAACTCCGGTGTTTCTGATCCGACTTTTTACATTCAACTAGGCCTGTGATCTTATGGTCATAGACAAACTGTGCAAGATTGATGAAGATTGAATGAAAAATTAAGTCTCTATCCTGAATAATGTCCATTTTTACATATTTTTTTCACATACAAAGGGCAATAACTCCAGTGTTTCTGGTCCGATCTTGCTTATATTGGACTTCAAATGTAATCTCATGGTCACAGACAAACTGTGCAATATTGGATGAAAAATGAAGTCTCTATTCTGAATAATGTCCATTTTTTTATATGTTTACATAATCAAAGTGCAATGACTCAAGTGTTTGAAACACAATCTGGCCCATTGTTGGCGTCAGCTGAGATCTGATGGTCATACACAAACTGGGAAAGTTTGGTAAAGATTGAATGGAAAATAAAGTCTATATGTTGGAAAAAGGCATTTTTGCACTTTTTTGAATGAAAAAGGGGCAATTACTCCAGTGTTACTAGCGTGATCTGGCCCAATAACAATCCCGTCCACGATTTTATGGTCATACACAAACTGTGTAAGTTTGGTAAAGATTGGATAAAAAGTGAAGTCTTCAGCGTGAGAATGAAACATATTGTTAACAGCACATGGCCGACGCAGGAGAGGTGCCCTATACCAATAGCTCACGTGCTCAGGTGAGCTAAAAAGCCAAACATACTATAAAATATACTCAATTATTGTGAAAATAAGACATCAAGAATAGACCTATTATGATTCTTTTTCACATATAAATGGGCATTCGTGTTGTTTACGTATGTTTGTTATATTCAGACAATACTGATGGTATAACTTTCATTTTCCATGTCTTATTCTGTGTTTAAAGTTCTTCGTACCGACTCCTGTCACCACTTCATCTATGTCACCGCTACCCTCAATTTCAGGCTCAGGGGTGGTAGGTGCCACCGTTCGGATGTTGAGAGCCCAGCGAGATGAATCGCAGTACGTCATACACTGAGTTTCCGACTCAAAGTTGTTGTGGTTACCAAGGCAACCACCGTAAATAAAGGTCTCGCACAGTTGAGTGATTGGGTTGTAGTGCCAGCGCTGTTGAGAGCTCTTGCATGGACCAACATCTGCTTGCATACGGCAAATATCTAGCAGCAAAACAGGTTTGTTAAAACCATTGAATCATGATGTTTTTTTATAAGACAGGGTGGCAATTATAATAAATTAGCCTGAGATAGCTTCATAATTCAATTTTCATTGATGTCTAATAACTTTTTTTTAAATTTAATTAAAGTAGATGGCTAAGATTAAACTGTCAGTCAGAGATATTTATAAGAAAATAACACTGAATATATTTTTAAACAATTAATACTATTGACATATTTATACTCATCAATATATTAAAATGTACAATTAGGCATCATATAAATATTTATAGGTCACTGTTTCCAATACAACTACACTCATTATTTGGAATTTTCAGGGTTATTTTTTTACAGTTTAAATAATATGTGGCGCGTCGTGAGAAAACCGGTCTGACTAATCCAGGACGGCACTTTCCGATTGTATGGTAATTTTCTGTTTCAAGGAAGTCTCTTCTAAACATAAATGCACTGTAGGCGGAAAGTGCCGTCCTGGATTAGCCTGTGCGGACTGCACAGGCTAATCCGGGACGACACTTTACGCACATGCATTAAGTCCGGTTTTCCCACGACGCGGCTCATATTTAACTGGGTGTAGGGAATAATGTCCTGGGGCCGTTGTCACAAAGAATATCATGTAACTTCCTAATTATTTTTACTAATGCGAAAATTTAAAATGTAAAGTATTTCTTTACCTAATGAAAACTGTGTACGTTGTTGAAATTCCTATAATTACATTTTAAAACATAACTTTGTAAATACCTGTTTCTGTATACAGTTAAAGAAGTTTGCAGATTTCAGGTAAGATGCTTTGTGAATACCACCCCTGCGTCCATTCTTACCTTCCCACGATGACACCCTGTTGCCGTTATCTCTGTTGTCAGTGCGATCGTCGTCACGTTGTACACACTTGCTCTCGCATGCCTCAATCGAGTTGAAATTGTTCGCATTGCCGCCACAACCGCCGTACACAAAGTTCTCACAAGTTCTCCTATCAGGGTCATACTTCCAGCGGGGAATATAAGCCAGGCAGCTGACTTCAGGTTCCTCAAATCGCTGACAGACCACTGTGGAAATCAAATCATGGAAAATTACTATCTAAAAGTCTTTGCAGAAAATCGAAAACTAAACAGTTACCAGTGCTTAAAATTATTTAAACTTCTTACTTATAATATGTAACTGAATATGAAGGGTAAAACTTAAAACACCTAGCCACACTCCTTGTCTATTTGTGACCTTGACCTTAAGAAAAGGTCAAATAGATGATGTATTCTGCATGTCAATTTTATAAGGCAAACATGAATTTATCTATGCCTGGTACAAGAAAAACATGTCTATAAATATATTTCCTTCTTAGATGTGACAGAGGATGTTGCAAGTTCACTACACACTATGTTCAGTCTTAGAATGTCTGGATCATCCACAATCAAAGTTTCAGAAACACTATATTTGCTATAAAATATTTCCTACATTTAATGTATAGCAAGTGGCAGTGTAAATGTCTGCACACAATTACCCATATCTAGATAACACAATATTGCTCTAAAATAGTTATAGCAGGTGGCTATGTTAATGTCAGCACACATTTTCCTATTTACATAAATCTAAGCTAGCTTGTGTACATTTAGACATCACTGCTACTTTCTGTTTGGTAATGGAGACCGTAACATACCTTGTCTGTTGCAGAAGCGTTCACACTCTTCCTGCGTCTTGAAGTTGTTGCTGTTGCCTCCGCAGCCTCCATACACAAACTGCACACACTTGCCCGCGGCACTGTCATATCGCCAGTTTTGGATGTATGCCAGGCAGTTGCCGCCCTGTTCAGGCAAGGCACACACCTCTGAAATAGGCACATGAAACATAGGAATACAATTATGTACAATATATGAGGCGCGTCGTGGGAAAACCAGACTTAATGAATGTTCGTAAAGTGTCGTCCCGGATTAGCCTGTGCAGTCCGCACAGGCTAATCCAGGAAAGCACTTTATAATTTTAATAGTATTTTCTATTTCAATAAGGTCTCTTTTAAACATAAATCCACTTTAGGCGGAAAGTGCCGTCCCGGATTAGCTTGTGCAGACTGCACAGTCTAATCCCGGATGACACTTTACGCACATGCATTAAGACCAGTTTTCCCATGACACGCCCCATATCAAATTTTAAGGGCATGAAAATATTGTATCTGATAGAGAAACAGTTTCATTCTCATCCCTCAATATGTGTATGTTCCCTTCAATTAACAGGTCGACATCAGTCAAGATAACAACTGTTGTGGGAGGGTGAGAGTAAAACAACAACAAAAGATTCCATTGAACATGCTTTATAATATTTTGTGGAAGTATTTTAGAAGACCCACATTCCTGATGTGATACAAAATATATTAAAAATTTCAATTGAAAAATAATCTTTTTAAGATTCCAACACATAGGACATGCAAGTCACAAGTTTTATATGTATGAAAATGCATACATATAGCATGACATCGGCATTTCTACGGCCATTCTTCCCCTACCCCTGATTCAAGTAGGGCAGTTATCAGTTACTGGCATAGGTATGTGCACTTAGTACTGGTAAACCGCTAAGATCGGCTAAGCTTGCCCAGGAAAAGTGTGAGTAGGTTAACTGACCGCCGTGATATGACTGTAATACTGTTAAAAATGGCGAAAAATTCAAACAAACAAACAAAACAAAAAACCTACCAGCTCTGGTCTCCTGTCTAGGCTGGGGTGTCGAGACCGGCCTGACCTGTCGTCTGCACTTCCTCTCACATGCCTCTTGAGTGTCGAAGTTGTTCGCGCTTCCACCGCAACCACCATACACAAACATCTCGCAGGCATCAGTGTTCTGATTGTAGTTCCAGCGTTCCATGTAGGCCAGGCAGCGAATATCGGACTTATATGTCAATGGCTGGCAAACCTCTGCAAGAGTAGTTACACATGTACCATTACATCTACAAACATTTTGCCTTTTGAAGTCAGAGATTTATTGGCAAAAATATGTTTATATGCACGATGTAATCATGGGCACATGCAAGTACAGATTATGAATTTAAATTTTCTGTCAAGAATTTCCTACACAATATTTGAATATAATACAAATTTAAGTCTTCTATCTTTGACGTTTCCACAAATGTCAATCATATTCAAATTAATCTGCAAAATCATCCAATCACTTGAATATCACATGTTTAGCGGTTAAACTATTTCATACAAAAGAACACGTGCATACTGTTTGTGATATTTAAATGAGCACGTGGTAATGTTTGTGATTTTCAATAAATGGAAATTAATCCTTTAGCAATAGCTGGGGAGGAGTTTTAACTATTTGTGGCATAAATCCGGATTGGTCTAATTGAAGAAATGTCACAGGGCACAAAGTTCACTATCAAGTGCATACAATGTCATAAGTTACTATGTAATGAATTCTAAACAATATATTGTATAATAATATTAATCTCTTTCAATCTATGCAAAGTTACACCAAATTTTATTTTTCAAAATTGAGAAACATGTGGTTTATTAACAAATAACACAATTTAAACAAACACTGCCACTTTTACCACACATTAAATGAAGAATATTTACCAAACCTGATATATGAAACTAACATAACATCTGTGGAGTGAAGGAAACACATTTTTTATTGTGGAACATACTTTCGATTCCAGTATAAAATTACTCCATTTAATGAACAAGTGACTTGTACTCATTGTAACATACTATCCCTGTTGCAGTAAGATTCACACTGTTCCCGCGTGTAGAAGTTATTGCGGTTGTTGTTACACGTGCTACCCGGGACCTCCACACACTCCCCGCTGGCCGCGTGGTAGTAGTAGAACTTGTCCCAGTTGGAGACGAGAGCCTCGTTCTCACACGGCTGCTCCAGGGGCAGCGTGCAAACATCCTCGTCTAAAATATAACATCATGTTCTCCCATCAATATTAAACAGCAGCCATTTGCAACCTGTACAATAGCTGGTCCCTGAGAAAAAATACACATAATAACCAAATATTTTTTCTGAGTGTTGTTGACGTTGTTATTGTTTACATAAGTTCGAAATCTAAATAATAGGATAAGGATCCAAAATACCAGCAGGCTAATGCCCCCAATATTGTTCAATGTAGAATACAAATCTCTGCAGAAAGGACACTCTGACCATTGGCAAGACAAGTCATTTCACTGAGTAAGACTCACCATGTTCGTAAATCTTTTAAATCTTAAGCACAGCTGATATGACTAATGGTAAATAGTATAATGAACCATATGAATACCGAAGTCTTACCTCTAACTGCTGGCGTGGGAGCCCTGGTAACCGGCCTCGCAGTTACGGGTATGATGTCATTCTGACAGGACGCCATGCACTCTTGCTCAGTCCCGAAATTGTTGCGGTTACCCTGGCAACCCCCGTATCTGAAGGCTGTGCAGCGTCTGAGGTCAGAGTCATAGAACCAGCGCTGGAAGTTGCCACGACATGGGCCGGTCTCACTGGGCAAGCGGCAGTCCTCTGTGGTAGATGAAGGTTAGGGTTTGAATACTGAGAAATCATCATGTTAATGCATCTGTGTGCATCTTTTTATGGAAACTTCTATAATACTATGAATATTAAGTTCACACATTTTGTAGAACAGAGTATTTTGTAATCAAATCTAGATATGTTTTAGAAAAAATGAAATTATGGACAACAAACATCATATCTATTATATATACAAACTAGAATTGTCACATGAGTGACGGATATACCCCCACAATCTGGCCTTGCCACGAAGCTATGGCATCCATTCGAAAGAAATGGACAGACAGAATGCTTCAATTTGTGAATGGTCAACAGTGTATTTGGAAAAATTTAATTTCAATAGGAGCCATAACTCTGTCAACATTTAGTGGTTTGTCACCAAAGTCGAAATTGATCCGTATTGTATGATGTCATACCTATGTACCCAAAATAAGTTAAATATGTGAAGACTTTCATGAGTTATTGTCCATGTTTTTTGGAATTTAAGTCAAATAGGGCAGCCATAACTGTGTCAAAATTTAGTGGTTTGTAACCAAAGTCGAACTTGACCTGTATTTTATGATGCTACACATGTGTACCAATAATTATTTAAATATGTCAAGCTTAAATATGTCAAGCCATTGTTAAGAAACCATGTGTTTAGGGAATTTAAGTCAAATAAAGGCCATAACTCTGTCAAAATTTAGTGGTGTGTAACCAAAGTCGAACCTGACCCGTATTTTATGATGCTACACATGTATACCAAGAATTATTGAATATGTGAAGCCTTTCTTGAGTTATCATCCGGAAACCAAAAACGAACAGACCGACAGACCGACGGATCGACAGACCGACACTCACACACTCCTATATACCTCCTAATAAAACTGCAGGCATGGTAGTGACTTGTACTGTACAAGGAAATGTTTTTGGTTTGCTGTATTGCTTGAAAACTGTAGCTATCGTCCTCTGATCTAAGCTGTCCACTCTCATAAAAACTCAGCCCACCCTGCTGCAACCCATCCAATTAATAACTTTTGTCAGGACCGGTGATTTACATTTTCAGGCCACTACTGTGTATACTAAAATTTAATTAACTCAAAAGAACTTCAACCAATCAAACTCCAGTTTAAGTTATTTATTAGTTAAATTTCTTAAATATTTCCCAATTTCGAGTTTTCACGTCGCACAATTTGCTGGGTACCGGACCCATTCCCAAAGCAGTGAAAAAATCACTGGTAACTGCAAATATGTATGTACCAACACCCATGTTACTTACCTGCTCGAGAGCGGCTCTGTCTCAGTCCACAGTAGGAGAGACACTTTTCTTCACTCTGGAAGTTGTTGTGGTTACCAAGGCAACCACCATAGGTGAACGACTCGCACTGCATGGTGGTGATGTTGAAGTAGAACTTGGTTACCGGGCGGTTACAGGGGCCAAGGTCAGGGGTCAACTCACAGACGGGTTCTGCAAGATAGAAATCAACCTTGCTAGTGGAGATAATCCAGAAATCACAAAACAGGAAGCAAACATTGCCAGGGGAGATAATTCATAATCACTACTAGAACTCTGCGAGTCAGATGTGTCGCCTGATGGGGCATAACTCAAGTACAATAGAGCAATTATGCCGAAAATCGAACTTCTTGTATGCCTACTAACACTTGCGTAAAGTTTCATAATAAAAGCACAAAAACTTCAGTTATTGTCTGTGCAGACTAAAGGGGATGCTTGCTGCTAACGCCACCGCCGCGGACGTCGCCACCAAAAGTAATCCCTATATGTCACCTTTTCAGACGACACAATAAAATTCAACCTTCCTAGGGGAAGTAATCTAGAAATCACAAAACAAGAAGGCCTATATTCAACACTATAATATGGCACATGGCTACCACTTACAAATACTTTACAACCAAACCACATGCTTCTTATTATGTAAAATTTCTTAAGAAAAAGACTTATTGTTTTTTGTATATTCTTACGTCTGCGCGGAGCCACGGTTACAGGTTCCTCTGCACGGCAGTAGGCCTGGCACTCCCGCTCGGTGCCGAATCGGTTCCGGTTTCCACCACATCCATTGTACTGAAACTCCTCGCAGCGACGTGTCTGCGAGTTGTAGAAATACAAAAGGCTTGGCAATGGGATATTTATCAGGCGAGTGTTCTCACAGCTTCCCTGGTCACGTGGCAGACGACAAACTTCAGCAGCAGTTAGTTCTAAAAGAAAGTTGTAAAACAATTCAATATTGAAAATGGGTTCTTTTACCATGAATTTGTTCGATCAAACAACACTAATGGCATATTTTTTAAATTTTATATTTGCAATTCCATTCCATATGGTTATACAATTTACTTAACAGCACTCTAGAAACATAGATTCTCATTTAGTAAAGAACATTTTAGATTTCATTTAAATTTAAAATGTAAATGTTGTGCTTTTTTATAAGTTAGTAGGAACATAACAGGATTTACCCCTTTCTCTTCTGGCATTGCAGGTTTGAATGCAGGTTTCCATCGTCATGAAGTTGTTATCGTTTCCTTGACAACCTCCGTAAGTAAACTCCTCACAGTATCCAGTGTTGTAATTGTAGAAATACCTCGGCAGCGAAGCACGGCACGGTCCCACGACGCGTTCCTGACGACACACAGGCGTAGGGGCGGGGGTGGTTTCTTGAACAAGGAAAATTGTTGATAAAACAACAAAACCAACACCAACACATAGAGCATTTAAAATAAAAAATGGTTATGTTTTAAAGTACAGTGTTACAGTGGACTGACCACACCCATTTCTACAAAACAAAAATGTTAACTATATAACACAAATGCTCTTGAAAACAACAGTTTGTTTTAATTAAAACGAGATAGTTTCAAATGACTTTCAAAAATAATAAATGTCAAAAACAAATTAGCATCATAAATATTTATCAATGGCTGAAAAAGGGTAGCAAAATAACAAAATGTTATGAAAAATATAATATGATACAAAGCAATCTATCAGCTACATAACTGGTTGCCCTGGAAACTCGGATTAAATGTGCCAAGTTGAAAACAGTCCAAAACGAGAACAGACGCAAAGTGTGGCAGTCGTTAAGGCAAACATATTTCTCCAAATAAGGACATTCTTTAATATAACAAATATTGTCAGATCATTCCAGTTTCTCACCTTTACTTCAGGATTTTTTTTTCGAGAAAGGTATAATAATGATGACAACACAAACAGAGTGTCCAGGTTTTTGTTCTAAATAGCATGTGTGCCGATAAAAGCAACCAATAAAACACTAAAACCACAATTAAAAAACACAACAAAAACAATAATACAACGTACTCCCACTATACCGCACGCCGACCGGACCGAACCAAATAATGCATGTAGATAATATTTATACATTTTTTATTCAGATTTATTCAAACATTACATATTATGACAGTACTATCATAACACTTACTGCATTATTATAAAATGCTACACGTTTTACAATCATGACCAAAGAGAATCCAAAACAGCACAACAATTTGAACACACCGCACAGTCGCAGGAACGTCGCAATGATGCATGTAGATAATATTCACAATATGTTTTAATTAACATAATTATTAAAAGTTGGGAGAAATTTACAACATTTTTGTTATTGAGCCATTAAAAATTTGATTGTAAAATGGTTTCATAGTCAATTAGCATTTATCGACTATATACATGCTTATATCGAGTCTTAAAATGGTGTCAAGCTGTTGCCCCTAATTATTGGATTAAGCGTACACTCGCCCGGCAGCAATACTTTGTCATGCGCTGAAGACAATCAATAACAGCAGATTGACACATCTACCGCCATGTTCAGTTTACAGAGGTCAATTTGTACACTGAAACAAAGCGATGTACCGTTTCTGCTGTTTGATATTCGGAACACAGAGGTTTGGGTATACTGAGGGCTTTCACACATTAAATGTACATATGGAAAAATTCGGGGCCGGAGCAGCTTTTCGGTTTTCAGAGGTTTCCGGTTTATAGGGAGTTCAGTATTAAGGAAGTACACTGTAATTATACAACAAATACAAAAGGCATACTGGTCCACTATCATATACTCATTAATTAAAAAATCCAAGTTAAAACTTATACAATTGTATTTACTTAATACCATATACAAACATATGTGATACATATCAAAATAATACCTATATGTGAATAAAATAACTAATATAATGGGCAGCAGAGCTAGGCTTGTGTCCTGCATTTTGGATGAAATGACAGGCAGGAAGCAAATTAATAGAATTCTTTAAATATAAAATTGACAGTTCTTGTCTAAACAAAGCTGCAAATGGTGTATACAAATCTTGTTTGAAATGTTTGTTGCTCGAATCAAAGCCTTAAACAAGTATATATTTTAATGCAGATAATATGAATTTATGAAGAAATTTTGATGCCAGCCGAGTTGTTTTGCAAAAGTAAAAGAGCAAGTGCTAGAGGTCAATGTGGGCACATACTGCTCTACTGTTTTTACATGCCCATTTGAGATTTCACTAACATTCATTCATTTTCACCTACAGACCTAATATCTTTCAGTCAATTTGCTTCCCAGAAAAAAGTTATCAAGAGTTCATACTTTAATTTGATTGTAGATATAACAATTACATATTAAAGGAACTTGTTCACAGATTTTCGCATTTTTTTGAAGTATGCCATTAAATGTCTTAACTGGACAGATTTAAGCATCGGAACTAAAAAGCTGAACTATAATAACAAGAAAAGTATTTAGAAAAAAAAAGAAAGAAAAAAAAAGGTCCCACAGAGATTCGAACCGGGACCTCCGGATTAAAAGGCTATTGCCTTAAGTGTTCCAAGTGTTGTAAACAATTTCAATGAAAACAACAGAAACACTCCAAAGTATTCCATCGTTCAGCACTACAAACGCTTTATAATTTTATCAATTTCAACTGATAATTACTAATAAACTAAAACGGTTTTTACAGTATATTTCTATGTACGAAGTGTTATTTTGCTCCCTGTAATATATTTTAAGTTAAGTATAAGATTGGATTGGTTGTTTTAGATACCATTGTAAGTTGTTTCACATGCCCACTCAAGGACAAAAAATAAACCGACCAAAACCCACACAAGATATTCTAGTGCAATGCCAAGCATAAGCTCAAAATGTGAAGTTCTTCGAAACATCTACAGAACAGGTCCTGCACAGGCTATGGGCCTGAAGAAACATTGCTAAATCAGTGGAACAAACCAGAGACAAGAAGAATTTGTTTGTTTGTTTTGTTGGGGGTTTTCGCCGTTTTTAACAGTATTTCAGTCATATCACGGTGGTCAGTTACTCACACTATTCCTGGGCAAGCTTAGCCGACCTAAGCGGTTTACCAGTACAAAGTGCACATACCTATGCCAGTAACTGACAACTGCCCTACTTGAATCAGAGGTAGGGGGAGAATGGCCGTAGAAATAATTTCATGACCAATCCCCACACAAGTTATGTGACCGGGCTGGTGTTCGAACTCACGATCCCCAGATTGACAGTCCAGCGCTCTACCAACTGAGCTAGCCGGACCCGGCGAGACAAGAAGAATAACCCAACATAGGAAGCATACCAGGGGTCTCGATTTCCGTATTTTGATGCCAAAATTCGGCATCATTCCCCCAACGAAAAAGTATATATTTTTCATGTTAAATGACCGTTTTGACGTATCTGGTTCCCGATTATTTGTGCTTTCATAATAAAACTTCATTTATATACAGTTAACTGCTAGCTTATTTGCCAGGAACCGTAATTTCTGTTTTGGGAAAATGGCTTCTGCTTAAAAGTTATCAAAACAGGTGAAGCAAAAAGGCACAAATACCGTGTCTTACAGTCGAAAACACAGTTTATTACTGTAATAGAAATAGTCTAGTAGTTTAACAAAATTAATTCAGGTTAAAAATTGAAAGTTAAAAAACGATTTAAAAAATCGGAAGTGAACATCTATTAAATTGGATGAAAAATTATCTGTTGCACTGCTCCATCTTATAATAGTCAAGTGGTAGACCGTAGATGGTTAAAATTTGACTTGTTAATATAATATTCAATGTATTGATATATTTCATGAATAAAGTTGTCAGGTAAAGAGTTAGACTAAATAAAGTGATTTGAAAAAAATATTTAATAGTTTTTATTTTTGACTTGTTTGCTAAGTCGAAATTTCCCCTTCTGTGTAAAAACGACGCTAAAATTCCCCCGCCTGAGGGTACAGGTACTCTTCCCCCAAACCAGAGAGACCCCTGCATACTATTGTTGAAGTTTCTGGCAGACATTCAACAAATCTTCAGGCTCTATTTAATATTCTATAATCCTGACAAACATATTTTATATGTAAGATGTATGATGAAAATGGAAATGGGATAAAAGCAAGAATACATGGTGCACTACATCAATACATGAATACAAAAAAATAAAAATATCAATAAAACTTAACCCGACCACCTGACCAACAAACAAGCAAGCAATGTGTGGCTGGCAAGCTTGCAAATCCACAACAGAAATACCTCAACAGTGGTGGTCAAAATAAGCACAAACCCAACGCCCAATGGTTAATTTTGGGATGCTCTTCCTAGATTATTTATTTGCAGAAAACCCTGCTTGCTCAGGTTCTATGTTAAGTACATGCAGCAAGAGCCGGTATTCACACAGCTCCCAAGACAAATCTTAACTTTAGTGAAAATAAAAGATCAATTTTTCTATGTGAGATCCAATGCTTTTTGTTAACAAGAGGGTAAATTATGAAACATCTAAGCAATAGCAATATTTACTAGTTTAAAATGGTTTAATGTACAAAGACCTTCACATGAAACAGCCAGAGACTTGAGCAGTTTTATGAATTTAAGGAATTCAGTTTTCCCAAAGAAATTTTGTGAATCCAGGGCTCATATCCACGAAGCTTCTTAGTGAAAACTTCAGTGAATTTCTAAAAATCATACAATTCCTGAAGTCTGTGGCTGGTTTATAGCAAGTTTATTTGGTCTTAAATTAGCTTTAAACTGGTAAAGAATCAACAGATGATCCTTATTTTACCATATTTCAGACATTAAGTATTGATTCTTCAACGAAACATTTATTATAAATTTTCCCTTAAATAAGACTTAAGTTTGTTTTTTCTCTTAGAAGCTTTGTGGATATGGGCCCAGGCCCGCTTTGTGGATATGGGCCCAGGCCGCTTTGTGGATATGGGCCCAGGCCCGCTTTGTGGATATGGGCCCAGGCCCGTTTTGTGAATATGGGCCCAGGCCCCGTTTGTAGAATTTGTTTAAGCTAAAGTACTAATGTAAGACTGTGGGGTTACTTGGCTCACAACTTGTGCCAACAATTGCAATAATGGCTCACTTTTTGTATGAAAATGTTTTCAATATTTTGAAATATTCTGTTCAGTGGAAGCTAAAAGCAGCCGCAAAAAAAGCATGGAATATAATCACATGACAATCATGTGATGGTGCAACAGTAATGTCACATGACCACCAAGGTGTACCTATGGGTCGCACATTGCCTGTACACAAGGTCAGGCATTCCTTTTCGGACTTAAACCGGTTTGAGTTGCCACGACAACCATACCAGAAACGGTCGCATTGGTTTTTGCTGGTATCATAATACCACATGACCTTCATGTCATCGCGACAAGGTCCCGAGTCCTTTGGTTGCAGACATGTGGCTGTGAGGAGAGAACATATCAGCATGCAAAAGCGGTACGGAACAACCATTATCAAAGGTCCTTATTCCGATGAGGTCCATATTCTGATGATTCCTTGATTAATTTAACAACTGAATTTTAGGGCGGGATTGATTTTTTACAATATTTGATTTAAAAAATTGTCAGACAAGAAATATATTTGATTATGTAAGTAAAAGGCATTTGTAATGGAATATACAAAGTTGTTACATTTTCTGTTATTCCAATCCTGATACCTGCAAATGTTTCAAAGTTTCAGTACAAATAAAAGATACCTCTAGTAATATTTGTATGCAATGTTGACAATTTGAGAATTGATAATGTAAATTTTAAGTACTGTCAGTGATTTGTTTCACAGCTGTGGGAATGGGTCCAGTACATATGAAATTGGGAATTTAGTGTTGGGAAATCTTGCAAGTTGGGAAAAATTTAAGAAAGTAATTTAATTAATGAATTACTTAAACTACTGTGGAATCATATAAATGTGCGGGGTACAAATTTCGCGCACTTGCATTCTCTGACATATTCGCGAAGTCTTAAATTCTCGCAAATCCGATTTTGAAAAAAAAATTAAACAAAAAAGTCAGATATGTTTTACAAAAAATACGTGCCAATTTTTGGCAGAATGCCAGCCAAAGGTCCTATTGTGCTTGTTGGTTGCAATAAACGTGTACCAGTACCATATTATAAACGTGTACCAGTACCATATTATAAACGTGTACCAGTACCATATTATAAACGTGTACCAGTACCATATTATAAACGTGTACCAGTACCATATTATAAACGTGTACCAGTACCATATTATAAACGTGTACCAGTAACATATTATAAACGTGTACCAGTACCATATTATAAACGTGTACCAGTACCATATTATAAACGTGTACCAGTACCATATTATAAACGTGTACCAGTACCATATTATAAACGTGTACCAGTACCATATTATAAACGTGTACCAGTACCATATTATAAACGTGTACCAGTACCATATTATAAACGTGTACCAGTACCATATTATAAACGTGTACCAGTACCATATTATAAACGTGTACCAGTACCATATTATAAACGTGTACCAGTACCATATTATAAACGTGTACCAGTACCATATTATAAACGTGTACCAGTACCATATTATAAACGTGTACCAGTACCATATTATAAACGTGTACCAGTACCATATTATAAACGTGTACCAGTACCATATTATAAACGTGTACCAGTACCATATTATAAACGTGTACCAGTACCATATTATAAACGTGTACCAGTACCATATTATAAACGTGTACCAGTACCATATTATAAACGTGTACCAGTACCATATTATAAACGTGTACCAGTACCATATTATAAACGTGTACCAGTACCATATTATAAACGTGTACCAGTACCATATTATAAACGTGTACCAGTACCATATTATAAACGTGTACCAGTACCATATTATAAACGTGTACCAGTACCATATTATAAACGTGTACCAGTACCATATTATAAACGTGTACCAGTACCATATTATAAACGTGTACCAGTACCATATTATAAACGTGTACCAGTACCATATTATAAACGTGTACCAGTACCATATTATAAACGTGTACCAGTACCATATTAGACTGTCAATTGATAACAGTGATTCACTTCTGAAGAATAGGGGCCGCATATTTAGGCGTGACAATAGACAATTAAAATCTTAATACTTAAACAAGGACGATTACAGTTTAGCTTTTATTCGTTAAATATATTCACACTGAGGCAATCACGTATACCTGTGTATATTTATGAACGATAACCCTCAAACATATGAACAAACATGGTAACTCAAGTTACTAAATTATTAATTATTATTTGCGGTGGTCCTAAATTCACACAATGGCCGGAGCACGTAAAGCGCAAAAGTTAGATCTCCGCGAAAAGTAGCGATTCCACAGTAGTGTTATATTGATTGAACTTTGTATTTTAAAGATGTTCATCTATAATCATACAAATCATTTAATGATTTACAAATTACATTCACATTTCCTATGTATTTAGCATTTTGTCACTTCCAATTTGGGATTTTTTTCCTTTCAATTGGGAAATGTGAACCTGTTTGGCATTGGGAATAGGTCCATGACCAGACCCTGTTAAATAAGGAAAAAAATCACAGACTGTTAAAAAAAATAATTTTAGTATGTCATCATAATTTGGACCAAATTCAAGATGGCAAATTTAGATTAATACCAAACAAATTTCATGTTTGTTGGACAAGTTGGTCTGACGAAAACAAACAATTGGTTGCAGATGATGACAAATGATTATTATTTTAATATTGGTTGTCAATAATAATATTAAAGGTCCATGAAAGGTTCAGGACTTGATAAGTTTCTTGTGTCATCAAAATATGGACCACTAGAGGATAAGTTCTGTTAATCTGTAAAATACATTTATTAGTTTTAGAGATAATTAGCTGATATACAAATAGTATTATATAAATCAAATAATGTCAAACAGAACAGATAATGTTACTGCACCTTGAAAAACAAGACTTGTCACAGGATGTGACATATACCCCCGAAGCATATGCTTGTCAGAGGAAGGCAACACAATGTCAGTTAAATGTTGGCAAAAAGGACGCTTCCTACAAAAAGAGTTATGGTCCTTGTACTCTGCACTTCCTCTCAACATCTTCTATCAATAAATGCAGTTTAATTTTAAATCACTTCAATACTAATGGAGTTACGCACTGCACTAGAAACGTAACTTAAGGCCAATAACTCAATAAATATTGAAGAAAGAGTTATGGTCCTTTCACTCTGCACTTTCTTTCAATGTCCTCTATCAAAATATTTTGTTATATTTAAAATCCCTTCAATACTAATGGAGTTATGCTCTGCAAAAAATTAAACAAAGGGCAATTACTCCGTAAATATTGAAGAAAGAACTGCGGTCCTTGTGCTTTGCACTTCCTCTCATTGTCTTCTATCATTATATGAAATTAAACAAAGGGCAATAACTCTGTTAATATTGAAGAAAGAGTTATGGTCCTTTTGCTCTGCACTTCCTCTCATTGTCCTTTATCAATAAAAGTTTCATTTGAATCCCTTCAATACTAAAGGTGTTACGATCCGCACAAGACAATTAATGCTTCACTTAAAGAAATAAAACAAAGGGTAATAACTCCGTAAATATTAAAAAAAGAGTTGTGGTCCTTGTGCTCTGCACTTCCTCTCATTGTCCTCTATCATTATATGAAGTTTCATTTGAATCCCTTCAATACTAATGGAGTTATGCTCCACACAAGAAAATCAAACGAAGGGCAATAACTCTGTAAATATTGAAGACAGAGGTAAGGTCCTTGTGCTCTGCACTTCCTCTCATTGTCCTCTAGCATTATATGAAGTTTCATTTGAATCCCTTCAATACTAATGCAGTTATGCTCCGCACAAGAAAATCAAACAAAGGGCAATAACACTGTAAATATTGAAGACAGAGGTGTGCTCCTTGTGCTCTGCACTTCCTCTCATTGTCCTCTAGCATTATATGAAGTTTCATTTGAATCCCGTCAATACTAATGGAGTAATGCTCCTCCGCACAAGAAAATTAATGCTTGACATAAAGAAATAAAGCAAAGGGCAATAACTCCATAACCATAAATATTGGAGAAAGAGTTGTGGTCCTTGTGCTCTGCACTTTCTCTAATTGTCCTCTATCATTATATGAAGTTTCATTTGAATCCCTCCAATACTAATGGAGTTATGCTCCCCACCAGAAAATTAAACAAAGGGCAATACCTCTGAAAATATTGAAGAAAGAGTTGTTGTCCTTGTGCTCCGCACTTCCTCTCATTGTCCTCTATTATTATATGAAGTCATTGAATCCCTTCAATACAAATCTACTTATGCTCAATACAAGAAAATTAATGCTTCACATAAGGAAATAAACAAAGGTTGGACAGACGATGTGATTACTATATGCCCCCGAAGTTCCCTTCAGGGGCATAAAAATGGGTAAACTTTTAAACTGGCTACACACTAGGAGCTACCGACAATCATCAAAATTACTAAATTAAATAATGACAACTGACAACATGCTATGAACCTATTTCTGCTGTAAAAAGATGTTCCAATCTATAAAGAACAGCTTTTTCTCATGCGTATGTTACAGACAGAGGTCACATTATGAATCAATCCCTTGTCAGCTTTTAAATAACCATTCCCAAGTAACTTTATTTGTGCATTGAAAATCATGACATTTGTTAACACTGACTGCAGAAAATGGCAACTCATTCTCAACAAATGATATTACCAAAGATTTCTTTACAGGAATACTTTAGTTTAAACCTATTTATTTAAGCTTGATTGCATCGAAAGCCTTCGGCTTGTAAAGACACTCTCGAGTCCGTTTCCTGGGAAGAACCAGTACTTGGTGTCTTTGAAAAGATCTTGGGAACGCTCCCTGAGTGGGGATCGAACCTGGGACCTCACGGTCGCAAGGCAGACACCATATCCACTTGGCTGACCATTGTGACCCTAAAGAAACACTTTAATGTTACTTACATAATTTACCCACTAAAACAACAAGTATGTAACCCAATGTGACAACTTAGGTAACACCTAGTTTTGCATTTATTTTTTAAAACTAAATCAAATTCAAACAATCAACAAACAAGTCATCATACCAGCCACAGTGACATCATCACGGTCGTCAATATCAATCTGGCCTGCACCATCGTCTTCGCATCCGGCGTTGTTAGGTCCCTTTGCGGCGGTCACGCCATCCGGACAGCAGCCATTATCCAACGTGTCACATGGGGCACCGTCACCGGAGACGATGTCTATATCTTCACAACCATCTTCATCGGTGCCTATGAAAGGTGCAAATTAAGATAAGGACTATCTGTTTTGTTTTAAGCAAATGCTTTAAATTAAATGATAAAAAACAAACTGAAGTGTAACTTAAATTTCAAATCATTTTTATATGCACTGTAAAAACATCGGCCACACATCACTAGTTACTGGAATAAAACCTATAAAAACCTTTCTGGTATAAAATCTAAAAAAACAGAATCATATCAAACAGGATATGAGGCATGTCGTGGGAAAACTGGGCTTAATGCATGTGCGTAAAGTGTCCTCCCAGATTAGCCTGTGCAGTTCGCACAGGCTCATCCAGGATGGCACTTTCCGCTTTTATGGTATTTTCTGTTTTAAGGAAGTCTCTTCTAAACATCAATTCACTGTAGGCGGAAAGTGTTGTCCTGGATTAGCCTGTGCGAACTGCACAGGCTAATCAAGGGCAACACTTTACGCACATGCAATAAGCCTGGCTTCCCCACGATACGCCTCAAATATGCATACCATTACAGCCTGCAAAGGGCGCAACTCGGGTTCAGATCATTGCACAAGAATATTTTTGCTTTTTCAAAATACTTCTTTACAAATCCAGCTGTTAAATAAAATTATTCAAATTATCCACAATGCAACAAAATTCATGTCACAGTATGCTGTGAATCCGTTGTTTAACTATGCTTAAAGACTGTTATCTTTCAATTTTGCTAAAAGGTGTGTTTGATCTTATTCAGTTTTGATACAGTGTCAATCTCAAATCCATTTCGATATGAACCATAACTCTGTATTTTACTCTGAGAAACATTCTTACTTAGTTTGCTCCCTTGTATCCACACCAATCTGAGACTGTTAAAATATCACAAATTATAACACATACTCCTATCCATGTATTGTTAAGAAATAATTATTTATTTATCGTTGTGTATCGGCCTATAAACAACGATTTGGAGTTCTGATGCGTAGGAATTTAACCAAGAGGGTATTAGCCCGAGTCGTTTAATAGCCAAGCATCAGAACGACAAAGAGTTGTTTATTGGACGACAAACAAAGATAATGTGAAAATCATTCAGATTCTAACATGAAATGACAAATATTTTGGCAATTGAGAACTACATTTTACTATGCTCCACTCAGAATCGGGACTAGTTTTTGCGGTGCTTATTGAGTAGTTTAACAATGATAATTTTGTTCTTTGTCTACAGAAAAATTAGCGTTTTGTTGCGTTTTTTTATTTTGTGCCGTTTTTAACAGTATTTCAGTCATATCATGGCAGTCAGTTAACCTACTCACACTTTTCCTGGGGAGGCCGATCAAACGGTTTATCAGTATTAATTATTCCAGTAACTGACAACTGCCCTACTTGAATCAGAGGTAGGGGGAGAATACCCTTAGAAATAATTTCATGACCAATACCCACACAAGTTATGTGGCCAGGCTGGGGTTTGAAGTCCAGAACTGACAGTCCAGCGCTCTACCAACTGAGCTAGCCGGGCCCGGCCAAAAAACAAACAAACAAACTGTGAGTATATGTTGGAATTTATGGTCTAAACTTATACACTTAATGGGCTGTGAGGGTTATGAGTCAATGGAGTCTTTTACACTAAAACCATGTAACAACATGATGCTTTTAATGTTACTGATTATTAATTACATACTCATTAAAAAAACCTTTTAAGTACAGTTTCAACAGGTTTTTAATAAATATCTGAGACGTTTTGTGTGAAACCCTGGCTTAATGCATGTGCAGAAAGTGTCGTCCTGTATTAGCCTGTGCGGGACAACACTTTACGCACATGCATTCAGCCTTGTTTTCCCACGACATGCCTCATTTTCTTTCCTAACAATGCATGTGAAGTACCTTGGGCCGGAGTCACACCATCTGGACAGCAACCAAACTCTGAGGTCTGAAATAACCGAGAATAACAGTAGTTTGTATTCGTATGTACATAATATACGGCAAAACATATACATAATTTCAATAACCACAACTCAGGCAAATGGCAAATGGCTTGAGTAATGCAAAAAATTCACATCATGCTATGATGCATAATTTAGAATATGATATTCTCTTTACAAAGAATGACTCAGATACAAATCACTCCAATGCAGGATGAACATGGACAAACATATGAGGTATGTCATGGGAAAACCGGGCTAAATGACATGCGTAAAGTGTCATCCCGGATCTGCCTGTCTGCACAGGCTATTCCAGGATGGCACTTTCCGCTTCAAGTATATATATGTTTAGATGAGATTTCCTTGAAAAAAAAAACAACCTTAAAAGCGTTGTGCCATCGCTTACGCACAGGCATTTAGCCCGGTTTTCAAACGACATGCCTCATATTATGTTCTCCCAGGGACCCATCAAGGAATAGCAAACAGTTTGATAAGTTTCAACTTAACATCTAAATGCGAAATTAAAAACCTATTGGCATTTATTAAGATATCCGAATCATTTAGTGTTTTATATTTGGGGCGAGTCATGGGAAAACCGGGTTTAATGCATGTGTGTAAAGTGTCATCCCGGACTAGCCTGTGCTGTCCACACAGTCTAATCTGAGATGGCACTTTTCATCCACAGTGGATTTATGTTTAGAAAATACTTCTTTGAAACAAAAATACCATAAACGCGGAAAAGGTGATCAAGGACGACAATTTATGCACATTCATTAAGCCCGGTTTTCCCACGACACGCCTCATTTAAATGCATCCTGAATCTTCTTCTCTGCAAGAAGTCATGAAGCCCTGAACTTATACAACGGGTGTTCTTTACACATCTAATAAATAAATGTGGCGCGTCGTGAGAAAACCGGTCTTAAATGCATGTGCGTAAAGTTTAGTCCCGGATTAGCCTGTGCAGTCTGCACAGGCTAATCCAGGGCGGCACTTTCCGCCTACAGTGAATTTATGTTTAGAAGAGACTTCCTTGAAACAGAAAATACCCCCAAAACCATCCCAGATTAGCCTGTGCTGACTGCACATGCTAATCTGGGATTACACTTTAAGCACATGCATTAAGTCCGGTTTTCCCACGACGTACCACATTTCCCACGATGTGTATATTTACATTAAAATTAGACAGGGGATCATTGCGGTCACAGTAGCAGACTGTACGAAAGATAAAATACCTGGAAAATACCATCTCTATGAGACTTTAAATACCCAGACAATAGGCAAAATGGCATTAAAGTTATATTGTTCTAT
Source organism: Congeria kusceri (assembly GCA_027627225.1). Classification (NCBI taxonomy): domain Eukaryota; kingdom Metazoa; phylum Mollusca; class Bivalvia; order Myida; family Dreissenidae; genus Congeria; species Congeria kusceri. The sequence continues at coordinate 14,356,675 of CM051028.1, read as the reverse complement.
AGATAAAAACAAGATCCCAAGAGTATAAATACTTTGTGGAACAGACAACAATTACATAACAATTTTGCTAGCATTCTGTCACCACTAAATTTGATATTTGCGAAAATTATAAAATGAGCAACTCAAGCTGTGACACACTTTCCTCCTAATATGTTTCAGCCAGGCAAAATGTCAGCCCAGTTATTGCAGTGTTACTTAAACTTGGACTGAGGCCAATAAACCCAATAAATCTGTCTTAAATATGACCTAATCTGTCTGCTGATAGACTGCACTTACCATGCCACCATTTTCATATATGATAAAGAATGCAGTAACACAATATCAGCCAGTCAGACACTAGTATGTATTTGCCCCTGTTCGTGCCAGGAATGTGCAAAATACTACACATAATGCATACACATAATGCATATACATATTAACATAAACATACAGATGCTAAAAACATAGAAGAAATCAAAAAGGTCAGCTTTATCTTTATCTTTATCCTTTTAACAACAAATATGTAAGTCTAACGACAACTTAAATAATAATTTGAATTTTGAATTTGGATTAACGAGTAAAGATTTATCGTTTTCACAGAACTCAGCAAATAAATAAAACCTTAGTTCGCAACTAAGCATATACTCATAATCGGCCTAAGTATGCCAAGGCTGGCCTGCACAGATTTCTCACTCATAATGAGAGTCTCAGTGTGCATGCGCTAACAAAATATTACTTCAAAATACAGTGTAAATGACACAGCGATCATGCCCACTGTAAATGACACAGCGATCATGCCCACTACTTCAGATATCATCAAAACCATATTTGAGGCATGTCGTGCGAAAATCGGGCTGAATGCATGTAAAGTATTGTCCTGGATAAGCCTGTGCAGTCCACACAGGCTAATTCGGTATGACACTTTCTGCCTACAACAGATTTGTGTTTCGAAGAGAAGAAACAGAAAATACCATAAAAGCAGAGTCTGTCGTCCCGGATTAGCCTGTGCGGACACACATGCATTGAGCCTATGTTTCCTATGACAAGCTTCATATGATGAGAAGATGAATAAGCTTGAACCCTTCCTTGTTTTTCCACAAGTAACCTATATCAGAACTGTTTTACCACTGTAGTGTGCAATAATCAAGTACATCATGAAGTGTATACAATAAGTTGTGAGAAATGGAAAAAATGAAAATAAAATAAACGACAATGCAAATGAAATGTGTTCTTGTAAATGAACCATATAGGAAGCTACTTCCCAACAAGAGCTAATGAAATGTGTTCTTGTAAATAAACCATATAGGAAGCTACTTCCCAACAAGAGCTAATGAAATGTGTTCTTGTAAATGAACCATATAGGAAGCTACTTCCCAACAAGAGCTAATGAAATGTGTTCTTGTAAATGAACCATATAGGAAGCTACTTCCCAACAAGAGCTAATGAAATGTGTTCTTGTAAATGAACCATATAGGAAGCTACTTCCCAACAAGAGCTAATGAAATGTGTTCTTGTAAATGAACCATATAGGAAGCTACTTCCCAACAAGAGCTAATGAAATGTGTTCTTGTAAATGAACCATATAGGAAGCTACTTCCCAACAAGAGCTATTTATAGAAGTGTTTGTACCGTGCAAGGGTTTGGACATCCAAGCTGGTTCTCTCCCTTCGCCTTGGTGACGCCATCGCTACAGCAGCCATACGTTGAGGTCCGGCAGCCCTGCTCCTGGTCGCCCAGCGCTGTAACACACAGGCGTGCATATACTGGATTGCTATGGGCAAATGTTACATCGCGAATTCATTCCATTCCCCCACTTACTGTATACTAATATATAGACTATGTATTAGCATAAAGTAAGTGACATAGTTGAAAGAATTCCCTTTGATCATAAATAGTCTGTTGTTTTCATAACTAGTTAAAACTCAGATCATGCCTTTCATTCCCTGAATACATCAGTGTATTGTTATTGATACACACATTGAGTAAAACATTTGAACAACAACACGTGTCATCTTAAAACAAAATACTAAATAGTAATTGGTAAAGGGTTTTACTTCTGAAAGTCATTTTAATCACATTAGTCCTATCTAAAGAGTTTTGTACACTTTAGTAAATGGAACATGCTTAGTTAATTAGCTAAAAACATAATAGGCAAAAATATTAATAATATTAATAATGTTTCATACCCAGATAATTATTGCTACAGCAACAAAAACAACCACAAAACAACAACAAAAACAACCTGAATGAAATCAGTGAATAAGAATCATCATGCAGATTTATTCTTCATAATTACCTTTGTTCACAACCAAACACAAAACAGCCCAATGTAAAGTCTTTTTGCACAACATAACTGATCCCATATAAAACTCAGACTGACCCACAACATGACAGACTCCCAAACTGACTGACAGACACAGTGCTCAGTTGCCATATTTATTATGATGCAAAGTTACGTAGGTGTCAAAAGTACCCACTGGAAAACTAATTTATAATAGGATTAGTAAACAACTGGCCACAATAAATAGTATTATGTCAATAATTCACTTTTGGTGATCGTATATTTGACTTAATTTCGGAGTGTTTGTTTCCTCCACTGCTCTGACTGTATGCTTGTTTGTGACATAACATTGTGGGTGCGACAAGTGCAAAGTAAACACAACACAAACAGGGTCTTGATCACTCTTTCTGATTAAACTTGACTTACATTTTGAATGATTAATTGAGTCATTCAAATAGGTGTATTTGGAATATTTTCTTTAACTTACACAATGATAATGTCAATTCCAATTAACAGAATGACCAATGATAATGTAGATTCCTACAGAAATAACCAATGATAATGTAGATTCCTACAGAAATAACCAATGATAATGTGGATTCCTACAGAAATAACCAATGATAATGTAGATTCCTACAGAAATAACTAATGATAATGTAGATTCCTACAGAAATAACCAATGATAATGTAGATTCCTACAGAAATAACCAATGATAATGTGGATTCCTACAGAAATAACCAATGATAATGTAGATTTATACAGAAATAAACAATGATAATGTAGATTCCTACAGAAATAACAAATTATAATGTAGATTCCTACACAAATAACCAATGATAATGTAGATTCCCAGAGAAATAACTAATGATAATGTCGATTCCTACAGAAATAACTAATGATAATGTCGATTCCTACACAAATAACCAATGATAATGTAGATTCCCAGAGAAATAAATAATGATAATGTCGATTCCTACAGAAATAACTAATGATAATGTCGATTCCTACAGAAATAACCAATGATAATGTAGATTCCTACAGGAATAACCAATTGAAATGTAGATTCCTACAGAAATGACATCTGATAATGCCGATTCCTACAGAAATGACCACTGATAACACTGATAACATAAGATTCCTTCAGAAATGATCAATGATAATGTATTATTATTTATTTTAATAATAAATTAATTTGTTCAAATCTGTAAATATGTAACATAAATCTTAACCAGTACATATTCTAATGTAAATATGTAACATAAATCTTAACCAGTACATATGTAACATAAATCTTAACCAGTACATATTCTAATGTAAATATGTAACATAAATCTTAACCAGTACATATTCTAATGTAAATATGTAACATAAATCTTAACCAGTACATATTCTAATATCTTCTGTATAAAAATCGAAGCTCTGTATAAAGGGTTGTCAAGTGGAAGTCTCTGATTGGGCAATATCTAAGCAGACAAAAAGCATGATCAGCCATACCAGACCGCCCCCTACATAATTTTACATATTTTAATTTTATTTAATAATTAGTTGCTATTTATTAATATGTATGTATAATTTTAAAGGCAGATAATAGGATTATGCTAACACAAATAAGGCTATCCTTGAAGCCATTAAGGTTAATAATACTACACTATAATTGCACTATTGTAATAATTATCTATAAAATTTGGCCATTGCAAAGTGTTCTAAAAAAATTCAGTTCACTATCCTGAGTATAAAGTCTAACTGTACACAGGCTAATCCGGGACGACACTTTACGCACATGCATTTAAGACCGGTTTTCCCACGACGCGCCACAAAATATTTCTGAAAGCTATGTACAGTCGTCTCCCGATGGCTTGAAGTCGCAGGGATCGGTAAGGAAACTTCCAGCCATAGAAACTTCAAGCTAAATAAAGTTAGAGAATTTGTACTTCCAACTGAAGAGTTTTCAGATATCCATAATGATTATTTACACACTTCAAATGATTATTTTGTTTTCAAACATTTATTTCTATATTTTATTAATGTTATTTATTTAAGTGCATGAAAGCTGTGAAATCAATTATGGCGATCCCTCGACACTTGACACTTATCAATCACATCCAGTCTATTAACTACACTATGCGACAGAAGCGTGTTGGAGCCAAACAAACAATTAAATGTGTGAAAACTGTAACTGGTACCATGAGCCATCCGAAAATTTGACCCTCGCAAATTCGAATATAAAGCAATAAAATATTGGTCCCCTGAAGAAACTTCGAGCCAACAAGAAAATCGCGACAAAGGGAAACAACACTTGCAGCACTGGAATTGGCAGGGGAGGGAATAACAAACTTCATATTATACGTTTTCATTATGCATGCACAAAGTTATATAGATAACATCAGTATTTATGAACTAATTTACACATTTTAGGTATGTTATTTTAAATATAAAATAAATTATCTTTGTAGCAAAATAAGACCACAATTATTTTTAAACCAAAAATAGCATCATTCCAAACCAATAGCAACATGTTTTTGTCATTCCAAACCGACAGCAACATGTTTTGGTCATTCCAAACCATTGAAAAACATGTTTTCTTTAAACCATAGCAACAATAAGGAGTTGGCATTTTGCAGAAGGCTTGTTTGAATATCACTATTCTATATTATATTCGCATTCAAAACCCGTAACTCATAATCTATAACAATATTCTAGACAAGCCTGCAAAATAAAATAACAACTGAAGAAACTTAAAGCTTGTACTAAAATATAAGCTAACAGAAGGTTGGAAAACACCGACTAATAACTTTCAATTTAAATGAGGCAACAACCTACCAATCTCTGTAACTTCAATGGCGTTATCTAAAAACATGTAATATAATGATGAAATATATACAAACTGTCACTGTCTTCAAGCTTAAATGTAGTTAGACCAGAATCTTACAAGTGTACATATAAATGGACTTGTTACAGAAAATATGCGAAATGCCCCTAAATTAATGTTTTGTCTGCAATAAAATTGAGACATGACGAAAAAACTTGCATATATCTGCAAGTAGTAGTACATGTATAACATTAAAATAAAACTTAAACACTGATCAAAACACACCAAAAAAACACACATTGTAAAAAAACCTACAAGGATATCAGTTAAACTGCTGGATGCTCCCAAATGCACTTTGTCAAGCAATATAAATGCAATGAGAAGGGCAAAGATATTAAAATGACTAAAAATCAATAGAAATGTGTACTATGAGAAATTTTCAAAGTCCCATAATTGTAAGAAAAATCATTGAAGTGGAACATCCTGCTAATATGCACACCACCTGTTGGCAATGAAGCTTCCCATGAAATTTCATTGACATCTGGCCAATAGTTGCTGAGAAATAGCCCGGACAAGAATTGTGCACTATATACTACATGTAAGAAAGTCCCATAACTCCAAGAAAAATCACTGAAGCAGAACATCCTGCTAATATGCACACCTCCTCTTGGCAATGAAGCTTCCCATAAAAGTTTATTGAAATCAGGCCAGTAGTTGCTGATAAATAGCCCGGACAAGAATTTATGCAGTATATACTAATTTCAGAAATGTTCAAAGTCCCATAACTTTGAGAAAAATCATTAAAGCAGAACGTCCTTGTAGTATACACACCTCCTCTTGGTAATGAAGCTTCCCATAAAGTTTTGTTGAATTCCAGCTATTAGTTGCTGAGAAAAAGCACGGACAAGAAAGTCAAGATAAGTGCACTATATACTGATTTCAGAAATCTTCAAAGTCCCATAACTCTGAGAAAAATCATTGAAGTGGAACGTCCTGGTAGTCTTTGGTAATGAAGCTTCCCATAAAGTTTCATTGAATTCCAGCTTGTAGTTGCTGAGAAATAGCGTGGACAAGAAAGTGAAGAATTGTACACTATATACTGATTTCAGTCCCATAACTCTAAGAAAAATCATTAAAGCGGAACGTCCTAGTAATATGCACACCTCCTCTTGGTAATGAAGATTCCCATGAAGTTTCGTTGAATTCCAGCCCAAAGTTACTGAGAAATACTCGGGACATGAAAGTCAAGAATTGTGCACTATATACTTATTTCAGAAATATTCAAAGTCCCATAACTCAGAGAAAAATCACTGAAACGGATCGTCCTGGTAATATGCACACCTCCTCTTGGTAATGAAGCTTCCAATGAAGTTTCGTTCAATTCCGGCCAGCTGTTGCTGCAAAATACTCGGACAAGAAAGTGTGACGGAAGGACGGACAGACGGACGGACAATGCGGCGACAATATGCGCCCCTGAAATTTTTCGGGGAGCATAAAAAGCTTTTTTTATACACAAAAATTGTTAATCAATCAGAAGATGATACAAATGCAGCCTAAATGTGTTTTATAGGGTAGAACTTGGTATTTAGTTCATGACATATGAGACAACCTTTGAAAAAAACATTTTACTTGAGACCATGTTCAAGAAAAGAAAAAAATAATCATACCGCTTGTTCCAGCTCTACATTCACGTTCACAGTCTGCCTTTGACAGGAAGTTGTTGTTGTTGCCGCCGCAGCCGCCGTAGATGAACTGCAGGCACTCGCCCCGGGACTTGTCGTAGTAGTACCTGGACATGCGCGCCTTGCAGTCCCGCCCGGTCATCGGGGGCATCGAACACGTGTCCTCCTCTGAAAAACAGGATTTGTGGCGCATTGTGGGAAAACCGGATTTAATGCATGTGCGTAAAGTGTCATCCCGGATTAGCCTGTGCAGTCCGCACAGGCTAATCCAGTAAGACACTTTCTCTCTGAAGTGGATTTATGGTTAGAAGACACTTCATTGAAACAGAATATACCATAAAAGCGGAAAGTGCCATCCCATATTAGCCTGTGCAGATTGCACAGGCTAATCCGGGTCAACACTTTACGCACATGCATTAAGACCGGTTTTCTCACGACGCGCCACATATAAACACGGTTTGAACACACTGGTATGAGTGACTACTTCTGAGATGTGTGTCAAACTCATCACTAACAAACACGCTTTTGCCGTCATCTGACTGGAACCGTGTCAAGCACCAAATGTATTTCTACTTGATGTTTTTCTGATTTCAGATGCAAATAATATAATTAAATGTTTTGTTACTACAAGGTAATGACCAACCAAACAATATCATTCCATACAATACAATTTCCAACAAAATAGCAGCAATATAATTCTAATGATACAGTAGAATGCTTAAAATTTGCGAGGACGAATTTTCTCGTTTTTCTCCCAATATGATCAGTTTAATTTGCATGTTCTTGAGTTTGCGTCATCGTGAAAACTGAAAGTAAATTGACCCAATAGGCACATTATTATCGACTGCCACTAGCTTTATCCTACCATGAATGAAACATAATGTTATTTATTGGATCAATTTTTTTATTTTTATGGCTAAGCATGAAAAACAACATTGCACATTGACAATAAGTTACTTTCACACCTTTTCACGTTTGTCACACATTTATACGCCCTGGTTTAGAATTCGCAAGGAAATAAAATAATAGAATCAAATAATAGAATAATACCAGTTCTACAGTAACTAATTGTGTTGAGTGGTCAAGGGAAATAATTAGTATGGGTTATCCAAGAGTACTTCAGTACTTGGGTAGCATTGATTTTGGTTTTGGTATTGATACCTGTCAGTTTCAGAATAGTTACAAAATTGGAATACATTTGAGGCGTCGTGGGAAAACTGGGCTTAATGCATGTGCGTAAAGTGCTGTCCTGGATTAGCCTGTGCAGTCTGCACTGGCTAATCCGGGATGGCAGTTACTACCTACAGTGGATTTATGTTTAGAAGAGACTTCCTTTGAACAGAAAATACCATAAAAGCGGAAAGTGCCCTTCCGGATTAGCCTGTGCAGACTGCACAGGCTAATCCTGGACAACACTTAACGCACATTCATTAAGCCCGTTTTCCCACGACACTCCTCAGTTTGTATTTGCAATGGAAACCTGGGACAATGTAATTAACTATATTTTCAATATTCTTCTCCTCAAGATGGTGTTTCACTCCACTAAGCATCTCTCAGATCAATGTTTGCATCTCCACATTGTGTGCTTGTGTGTATCAAAGATTCTTGCTGTGCCACAAATTAAACCACAATGAAATTTAAATGCTATAAAACTTTGGTGCGATACCCAATAAATCATATCTTGTCATTCATATAAACACGGTCATGTGCGGCAGTGTATGACATAAGCCCTGGAAAGATATTAAGATGTTTAATGAATCATACCAATATGTATTGCTTCACAGTTTTCATTCAGATATACACCAAAATGTGAGATGACAATTATGTTACAATGGGTAACTTTATGATTTATTGCATTTTATAAAGAAAGACAGAAAAGACATTAAAACTTATGTATCATGGAAGTTCGTATACCTCTAGAGATTCTTTAGACAGGTCAATGGTGGAACTGATTTTATCTTCTTTGTGTATGAAGCAGTTTTATTTTTTATACGAACAGTTGACAAGAAATACATATTTAAGCAGCATAATGAAACATGGCAACAAGAAATGCGGAAATTCCACTAAAACCAAAATTTTCAAACGAAATGCATGAAAGTCAGCACAAAAATAAAATTTTTAGTAATGGTGACCTTGACCTTGACCCCACCCACCCCATATGCAATTCAAAGTGAGGTCTAGATATAAGGTATCTACATATGAAATTTCATTAAAATATCTCAATTGGTTCTCAAGCTATTGAGCGCAAAACTATTTTCCTGTTTTAGGTAACGGTGACCTTGACCCCACCCACCCCATATGCATCCCAAGCGAGGTCTAGATATAAGATATCTATGCATGAAGTTTCATTAAAATACCTCATTGTGTTCTCAAGCTATTGAGCAGAAACCGTTATTTTTAGTAACTGTGACCTCGACCTTGACGACACCCACCCCATACGCAATCCCAAGCAATGTATCGATATAAGGTTTCTATGTATTACGTTTCATTGAAATATCTCAATGTGTTCTCAAGTTATTGAGTGGAAACCTTTTTTCTATTTTTAGAAATGGTGACCTCAACCTTAACCCCACCCACCCCATACGCAATCCCAAGCGAGGTCTCAATACAAGGTATCTTTGAATGAAGTTTTATTAAAATACCTCAATTTGTTTTCTAAGTATTGAGCAGAAACCTTTTTTCTATTTTTAGAAACAGTGACTGACCTTGACCCCACCCACAACATACGCAATCCCCAGCAAGGTCTCAATATCAGGTATCTATGTATTAAGTTTCATTAAAATATCTCAATGCGTTATTGAGCGGAAACCGTTTTTCTATTTTTAGTAACAGTGAACTTGACCCCACCCACCCCATATGCAATCCCCAGTGAGGTCTCGATATAAGGTATCTATGTATGAAGTTTCATTACAATAGCTCAATCCAATCTAGAGTTAGAGAGCGGAAATGAAAAGTTGATGACGCCACCCCGACTAAACGCCCACCCGCCCAACGCCAAACCCCAATCCAATAACAAATAATTTGGTTAAAAATATACAGTGGCTGAAATTAAGAAAATATTACATAAAAGAGCCTAATTACAAAAATAGCATGAACTTTTCTATTCCAATGTGATTTCAAGAAGAGCCTTGTAGCCTTGTCTTATCTTCTGAAATAAGACCACTGTATTTCCTTCCAAAGCAATCAACACTGCCCTTGCAAATAAAACAGAAGTCTGCTCCATCGAATTACAGGAAATACATAATTTCAGTGTGCCCAATTAAGTTCCAAGGGTGGTGACAGAGGGACGCCAGTACACAGTTCTAACTGAATTTGACCCAGTCAAGGATTGTTAAATGCTTCTTGAGAGCAAGACATAGCAAGCATACGATGATATAGATGAGGTTTATTACAAAGTTTATTGCAGCAAGATTGAATTAACGAACAACACAAAGCAACCAAAGTAGGATTTACGATGCTTTATTTCTCAATTACCTTGAGGAAAACAACATAAAAATAAACAGATATCACAAAGATTTTGAACAATCCAGTAATTGCTTTTTGAGCAGTATTCAAATCACACACTTCTTGGCTCAAACTGTATTGAAAACTTGTCCTAGGGATCTGAACTAGAAAATAAAGTGAAGTTTACCAATTAGGGAAAAAATAAAATGTAATTCTTAACATAAACAAGAGGGCCACAATGGCCCTAGGTCGCTCACCTGAGTTTAAGGTATCATAATGGCTTATAACATGAGGGCCAAATGGCACTTAACCACTTACTGAGTATAAAGATCGGGGACTTGCAGTTTCAGGAGAAGAATTTTACAGTCTAAATAAAACATGTGCCCCACAGGGCGTGGCTACTTTCTATCCCAGGGGCATAATTTGAACAATATTTGTAGTGAACAACGTTTCAAGCCAAATATGAAACCTCTGGGCCTTGCAGTTTCAGAGAAGATTTTTAAAACCCACTTTCCATATCAGTCTATATAAACCATGTGACCCTGGGGTGTGTCATTTTGCTATTTAAGTCTATATAAACCATGCGACCCCCTCCCCGGGCGTGGCTGGTTTTGACCCCAGGGGCATCACTTGAACAATCTTTGTAAAGGACCACTATACAATGTTATATACCAAATATGAAACCTTAGGCCATTGTGGTTTCAGAGGAGAAGATTTTTTAAGTCATTTTGCTATTTAAGTTTATATAAACCATGTTATCCCGGGGTGTGGCCAGTTTTGACCCCAGGGACATCATTTAAACAATCTTTGTACAGGACCACTATACAATGTTACAAACCAAATATGACACCTCTGGGACATGCGGTTTCAGAGGAGAAGATTTTTAAAATTATTTTGCTATTGAAGTATATAAACCATGTGACCCCCGGAGCGTGGCCAGTTTTGACCCCAGGGGCATCATTTGAACAATCTTTTTAGAGGATCACTATACAATGTTACATACCAAATATGAAATCTCTGGGCCTTCCGGTTTCAGAGAAGATTTTTTAAGTCATTTTGCTATTTAAGTCCATAAAAGCATGTGACCTTGGGGCGTTGCCAGTTTTGACCCAAGGGGCATAATTTGAACAGTCTTTGTAGAGGACCACCAGACAATGATACCAACCAAATACAAAACCTCTGGGCCTTACGGTTTCAGAGGAGAAGATTTTTAAAGTCATTTTGCTATTCAAGTCTATATAAACCATGTGACCCACGGGGCGTGGCCTGTTTTGACCACAGGGGCATAATTTATATACTCTTTGTAGATGACCACTATAGGATGATGCATACCAAATACAAAATCTCTGGGCCTTACGGTTTCAGAGGAGAAGATTTTTAAAGTCATTTTGCTATAATATACTCTATAAAAACCATGTTACCCTTGGGGCATGGCCTGTTTTGACCCCAGGGGTATTATTTGAACAATCTTCGTAGAGGACCACTACAGGATGTCACATATCAAATATGAAAGCTCTGAGCCCTGTGGTTTCATAGGAGAAGATTTTTTAAGTTTTCACTTTTTAAATCTATTTTTAGCTCTGGTAACCTACACATGCAGCGAACCGGAAAGATTTGAACAAGTTTGAAAGAGGTCCACCCAAGGTTAATTCCTGTGAAGTTTGGTGAAAATATGCCAAGTGGTTTGGCGATGTTGTTTGAATGAAAAGTTGACGACGGACGCACGGATGGACGGACGACAGACAACGGGTGATCACAAAAGCTCACCATGAGCACTGCACTTTGTGCTCAGGTGAGCTAAAAAGTTTCATATAAACAATCCTTGACAGCTTGATAAAGTTAATGAGTGAGATTTAATGAGTGATCTGAGTTACTCAATAAATGTTAAATAACTGTTATTTACAAAATGGCAAGGGAAGGTGACTGCTATTGTTTGTCACGCTGTTCAAACAACCGACAATATTTATTACATTTCAAGCTGACATAATCTCCTGTTTTTTCTAACACTAATATTAATTATTTGCTAAGTTAATACCCTCTTTTTATTCAAAAATAATTCCAAAAGGTTATGAAATATAATAAGTAATTCATACTTCAGCAATTTGTTTATGATTAATTCCACTCGAGGAAAATCACTCTTAATTATAATCGCTGGAGCGTATGTAGGCTGCCTTGAGATGTGAGGGGTGAAGTACCACTTGAAAGGACACATGTTTATACATTGGTACAGTTTTTTAACAACAAGATTAACAACTCTGTGTACATGCACGCACAGATTTTGCATTTGTAAGATTTTTTACCATTATATGAAATATGACACCTACATCTGGAAACAAATGTATTTGACACTCTCATTTAATACATTTTGCATTTCCTAACTTCAATAAGAAAAACAGAATTAAAACAAGAGTAACAAAATAGTTAATTAATTGTGTGATTTTGTTAAGACACACAAATAAAAGCATAGTTTTACTTTCATAATGCCTTTTTAATAAGTATTGCTGACATACGGTAAATAATGTAAATATTGCTTTAAACCTTAAAAAGCATAATTCTATAGAAAACAATGAAGATTTCTATTATCAACAAATCTGTCTCGCATACGACCTTGGGACAAGCTATCTTACGACAATCGGCAACTCTTGGCGACAGATTTATGCGCTAATGACCGACTGCATTTCTCTTCTAACGACTATTGAACAACAAAAATTGAAGAACCTGAAATCTTAATTTTACTTAGACTTACGCCAGACTTGGATAACTAAATTCTTCCCATACATGCAGGAAATGAGTAAGAAAATGATTAAATTTTCGTGGGCGTGCAGTGCTTGTATCAACGAGTCAATGGGGTCTGAACATACTTTAAGCTTGTCAACGTGAGGCTTTGTATTTGATAACCTGATTACACATGCTTAAAGATAGGAAAGGTATTTACATTTGGGTATAGATTTTAAAGTTATATTCCCTTTCTGTCTTAAAGAAACAGTATTCCTTAATGGCCCAATCATAGTGTCACGTTAAAATATGCCATTTTAGTATTATTTGACACTCACGTTCTGGCAAGTTGTCATCAATTTTTAATGCGCTGCACCTCGATATACGACATAGTTATTGTGCTGCATTACATTTGACAACGTACCACAACGTGTCATTATGTAGAGTACATAGCGCAGCTTAGCGTAACAATAATGAGAGTGAAGCGTGGCGTATTGTAGAGCAATGTCGGGTATTATCGACCTGCTGGTATTATCGACCTGCTGGTATTATCGACCCTCTTACAACAAATAACATTTTAAAGTGATGTAAACGTTACAAATACGTCACCATATTTGGAATAATATGACGTCATTGATGTCATTTACAACTTGTTTTACTACGCATCGTAGTATTTACAACCGATATCGTATCTTATCGATTTCTTGGCGCGAATTTTAAGCAGCGATTTAAAGGTAGGTAACCCCGATTCGATCGTTTTATGAAATTCGTGTTACGTGTTCAACTGAAATGAATGATTATCCGGGTGATAAATGCATGACTATGAGTTTCTACAACAAAGAAACAACATTTCAAGTTTTGGTTTAAACACTGACGGGGGGTCGATATTAACAGAAGTTTTTCAAATTATGCGTCTAATTTCGACCCCCCCCCCCCCTCTCCGAACAAGTAAAGACATAGATTATTATTATATAAAATAGATCTAATGTTTTCTTTTTAGAAATGTCTGCTCAAATTCAAGCAAAAAAGCATGCGTCTAATGGGATAGTAGCGGAAGCATCTACAATGTCCGTTGAACCGGAGGTCGACACACTTAGAGGCGCGAATACGGACAATGCATCGGCATCACTAACGACTGAAGATTTCCAGGAACCAAGACCGTCGGTGTCTGCTGCTTTTCAGCATTTGAAACTTCCCGCCGCTAAGTTGAAGAAGCCTGTCAGCCAGTTGCGACAGAAGCTGCCGAAAGCTTTATCAGGACAGGAGGCGCTGCAAATGCTGCGAGAGCGGGACGAAATTAAGAAGAGGGATGCCGAAGCGAAGGAAGAGCGGAAGAAAGCCCGGGAATTGAAGAATAAGCTGAAGGAAGAAGAACAAGCCCGGAAGAAACAAGAACGGCAGACTAAACGAAAACGTGGACAGAAAGTAAAGAAAATCACAAGTGATTCAGACAGCGACGATTCCACGACCAGCATACCATTCATGGACAATGATAGTGACGATTATGAAGAGGGTTTTTATGAAGTTTGCCCACTGTGCGAACAAATAAAACCTAAGGATGCTGAAGATGAATGGGTTTGCTGCGAGTTGTGCAGTCACTGGTGGCATGCTGTGTGTTCCGGCTCGCAGGAAGGAATGCAAGATGCATTTGTGTGCCCAAAATGTTGTGAATAGCAAGCGTAATTTGTAAGATTCGTTGTAGAATTGGCAACACGTTCAAACTTTAATAAATTGACAATAAACGAATAAGCTAATAATTTATTTAAAAATCAAAACAATGTTTACTAACGCATCATGATATATGTACATTAAATAAATGTACATCTATGTATTCACAATGCTACAATCTATAACTAACATTAGTAGCTTTTTTAAAGTACTTAACATACTAGAATACGGACAAATAAAGTGATTGTCTCTTACATATTAGTGTTTGATAGCGTAAATATTTGTTTAAAACATTGCATGTGTGTGAAGATGTTATGAAATGCATTATTATTGAGTGTTTGTCCCATTTATTTGAAGTCATTCAGGAGTATCCATTTTTTTGAAATTTCAAACGATTAATTTCATGAAGAAATCTGTTCTTGTGTGTGAGGGGTTAACCGAGCCTACACATTAATATTTACGTCTAGGTTTCCATAGATAATCACAAGTAAGAAACTAATGAAACAATCCGTTTTTTTTTTTAATCTATTGATAATCACAAATAATTCAACAAGCTTTGCATCAACCACGATCCCTCTGTACCTGAAATTACAAAACAAAATATTAGCAGCCATAAACCGATGATATAATAAAAAGTACTAACAAAACATTGAATCAAAATCAAACGTACGTGTTTTTAAATATAGATTTTGATCGATATACAAATAAATGCAAATACATTGCTTTTTATCACTGTCTCTGTGCATTGGTATATTTTCTGAAAATGAACGGGTCCATTCCAGTGGGGGTAATGAAAATACTAATTTCAGACAACGCACAGGCACCATTTAAACCAACCTGATTAAAATCACATCCTAAAATATGCAACTATTTAGGAAACTTGTGTACTTTAGTCAGATTGCATGTAAACACAGTACCGGTAGCATGTGAACACAAAATAAACGTAAGCATTAGCTGTACACCCCTATAAAGTGTAGTCGTTCATTTTGATATAAATTAAAATATACAGCGAAAAGCTGATTGATAGGCATAGTGGGGTCGCTTCGCTTCTTATTCCTGAAAAAATTCTCTTAATAAACTCTAACCTATACGAAGATGTTATGAAATATATTATGATTATACCATTAAACATAATAATTATGTCGATTACGTAAAATAACGTTGACGGCCTCATGATTCAATTAGCAAAACATTACGGGGTCGATAATTGCCGACGTGGGTCGATAATGACAGACGGTGATCAGGTGAGAAATTTATCCATTACCAAAGAAGTAAAACGTTACAGTCAATTTCATTGGTCAAATCTAACCAATGAAAATGTGCATTTTATCCATTGCTGTTTACTATCCAGCCTTATATGAGAATGATTCCGTACTTTTAAAAATCGATTAAAGGGTCGATAATACAAGACATTGCTCTAGTTTAAACGTAAGTGAATATCACAGAAAACGGAAGCAATTCACAGGACTCTTGTTATGTTCACTTTGTGCTACATACGGCCACATTGTGCTACGTTGTGCCACGTGTAGCACTACATATAAGTACGTTGTGGTATAACGTAGCAGTATTTTTAACATGTTCAAATTCAGATTTGTCATTTATGTTGAACAACGTACTTGCCAACTTGTGCCATGATTAGGTGCATTACGGCCACGTAACTACGTACCTGCCAACTTGTGCCATGATAAGGTGCATTATGGCCACGTAACTACGTACCTGCCAACTTGTGCCATGATAAGGTGCATTACGGCCACGTAACTACGTACTTGCCAACTTGTGCCATGATAAGGTGCATTACGGCCACATAACTACGTACTTGCCAACTTGTGCCATGATAAGGTGCATTACGGCCACGTAACTACGTACCTGCCAAGCTGCACACCATAGCTAAACTAGGTGACAAAAACGTGACACTATGACTGGGGTATAACAGTGTCATAATTACATAGAATAGAGTTAGATTTCATTAGGCTTCTTGAAGTTTGAGTCTATAAACAAGCAAACACAGAATAAGATGTAAAACCATCTAAATAGACTACAACCCCTTATGACTGAGAATAAATAATATCAATGGGGTATTCTGTGTTCTTGATTTTACCTTCAATGGTAAATATGAATAGTGAGATTATTCATAATACCACTGTTGTTGTTTTTTGTTAGTTTTTATGCCCCCGGCATCTTGATATGGGAAGCATATAGTGATTGTCCTGTCCGTCTGTCCGTCCTTCCATCTGTCCGTCCGTGAAATGCTTAAGTAGTTTTACCATTTTGTCTAGCACCAACACTTGGATACTACCGCAGTTGTTGCTTATGACCATTCCCAATCCATCCGTATCATCCAACCTCACTTTGACCTTGACCTTGACCTAATTTGGACTAAGAAAGGGCTATCCAGCACCAACCGGGGACATGTATGTTTATCAAACACAGAATCTTGTTTGTTGCTGTTTTTTGCCGAAATATTTTCTGATTAAATAAAACTTTCTTACTTTACTCTAGAGGTCTCCATTTAGGTTTCATACAGCAAATTACTCATATCCATTAAATTTTGAACCAACATTTTAACAAGCTAATAACAGGTCTACATCTGTATCTTTAAAGTATGTCATATCGCGACAGATATGCCTTTGTACAAAGCTGAATTTTGACACCCTAAAGTTATTAAATTTCAACGAGACAGCAGTAGGCTTTGATAACGAAATGAATATGTTAAATATACTCGATGGCTGACACACACCAACACACAAGAGCAGATAAAGAGTTGCTGGGCCAAAGCTGTATAAAAGAAATGAGCTAATTTATGAGGTAATTGCTGTGAAATATGAATTCATTTCACGAATGGAAATACTTGTGAATACTTTTTGTAAACATGGTTACGCATAAAAATTTATTGCTTCAACAAGCAGATTTTTGAGTTAACTTACCAACAAGCAGTACAAATGAGAAACGTTTAACATCTCAGGACAAATGACACAATCAGTGTCACCGTTGGTAGCCTAATTGTATAAGTAATTTCACTTCATTTGTTGCAATTTTATCATTTATCACGGACATGTCAAACCGGTTAACTTAAATTAGTTGTAACTGGTACAAGTAGATACTATTGGCTTGAATGGGAAAAAACAAAGGCCAATTGACTTTAACAGCAGTGCATTAATTTGATACATTACAGATAATGGTACAAACTCCTCGCAGCAGTTACCTCCCCTATCGGTTAACAGTAACCACTGCCATCACAAGCAAAATCCTTCAAGATCTGGAACGATTACGTGTTTGTAACTTTTACTTATTGAATGCAACTCAGTGCAATTTTCTACATAATTGGACTTTTTATATATCGTCTGCAGTCAATAACGATAACAGAAAAAGAAAATAACTAATTAAAACCATAAATAATATCTAGAAGATTTAAATCGATCATCATCACGTGGTTTGTTATGACGGCAGGGATTTGATTAGAGCTATGCTCGGAACCAGTCAAATTTCTGTGCAGAGGTTAATAATGGTATTGTACAGCTAACGATCAGTTGCTTATGACATTAGAACTCAGCCAGAACAAGTTGACATTAATGATTTTGATTTATATTCTGGTTTATATTGAAAACCTCTGCAAGGCAGTGGTTAACATTGTTTCTTTTGGACAAAAAGGTTAATGGTTCACACCCCACCACTGCCATTTCGGTTTTGTTTTGTACAGCTTTGCAATTTTTAAGTGCTTTACCATATTTTTTTGAAAGAAAAAACAACAACACAAATTTACGAGTACAAGTAATTTCAAATTTGAGTGCTACACACTACTGCACGTCACCAGAGTGCAATAAGAAGTTAGTGGGAGTCCAGGGGCCATATTCTAGAAACATTTGTGGCGCATCGTGAGAAAACCAGTCTTAATTCATGTGCGCACAGGCTAATCCAGGATGGCACTTTCCGCTTTTATGGTATTTTCTGTTTCAAGGAAGTCTCTTCTAGACATAAATAAACTGTAGGTGGAAAGTGCTGTCCAGATTAGCCTGTGCGGACTGCACAGGCTAATCCGGGATGACACTTTGCGCACATGCATTAAGTCCGGTTTTCCCACGACGCGCCGAATTTTAAGTTTATCTTAAAATATTTTCACGTAAGTTCCATTTTTTGTAAGGTAATATTTTTAAAACTACATATAATTTTTTTAAATCAAATTACAGTTAAGTAAATAGTCGTTAATGATTAATTGATAATTAGTGAACATTTTTCAGAATTTCATGCATACATGGAATTAAATGCTAAAGAAAAATGACGATTTTAAGGCTAAGCAAAAGATTTCACTTAAGATGTTTCTTGAATATGACCCCAGAGGTGGGCTGACACTTGACGCCCGAACTGACTGAACTAACTGGTGCCAAGTACAGGGGCACAGCTACTTACTAAAGATAATTAAATGAACAATGTAAACAGTGATTCAGTGCGGTCACATTCCTTGCTTACATGGTCCAGCAGAAGTACAAACATTATCAAGAGTTAAATAAACATTATGGATCAAGTTATTGTAATATAATATCTTTATACAATATGTTCACAAATGTTGACTTTTTTTCAATTTGGAGACATAATGTAGTGGACTACCAAGTGATCCAGCTGTCATCATTCTTATCTTTGTTTTTCTAATAAGTAATTGCCATATATTGTCAATTCTAAGAATAACATGGTAGAATTACGAAATTAGAATTATGGAATATATTTATGTTAAAAGTAAGAATAATTAATTTTGTGGCACTGAATATACACGAATTATTCTCAACACACCCTTCATTAAACGGGGAATATCAACCATATTTTGCATAAATATATTTTAACCTATCAAAATAATACAATTTCCATTTGTATCAGATATTCTTTGAGTTGCAACAATATACTGATGGAATCATTCTGAAAAATTTATATACAAAGACATTAATAAAAACATTGGGAACAAGGTTCCGGAAGGATTTGTACTCACGCCTACAAAATCGTGCACTTCAATGAAAAATTTCCTATGGTATGCAAGGTTTATCAATGGCAGGCATGAGAGCGTAACTTCACACTTCATTCATAAATATTTTTGTACATGTACTACTATTAATTTACCATGCCAGTGAAAGTGTCTGCAGATTTATGACTACTGTTTATACAATAAAATATGTTTCACTAATGTTTATAGAAAAAAGACTATTCTCTGTAAATAAGCTTTATTTTTGCAAATGCACTTGTTGATTGACATAGACACGACCTTTAAATGGTCCCACAATGTAAGGAATAGGAACAAAATATGAAGCTTCTGCAATCAGTCCAAACCAGTGTATGGATCAGTAGACTGAATAATCTATGCACTTGCCCTGAACAACAAATGACAGCACTTTCCGCCTACAGTGGATTTATGTTTAGTAGAGACTTCCTTGAAACAGAAAATACCATAAAACGGGAAAGTGCCGTCCTGGATTAGCCTGTCATCCAGGACAACACTTTACCGCAGATGAATAAAGCCCAGGTTTCCCACGACATGCCTCAAATGTATTGACACGTATGAGACTGGAACAATGTATGTACTTTCCCAGCAAACAAATGAAGACTTATTCCTATATATTACTGGATAAAAAAAACAACAAATATTGGAGCAATTAAATACAGCTCCTCCATATGCTACATCGCGATTCCCAATGCATCGCGAATCGGCCACGGATCACAATTGTTTTTCATGTTTTTTAATGATTTTCTTATTGCCCCAACTACCGTCAATAAATCGCCTTCATCGTTACTTTTGTTAAACTTGTGTTGTGTGACAAACAATAACCCAACCCCGCGCAACATCAAAGTGTAACAGTTTGGGTATCCAGTCTATATTGCGCGTGCCACCCATGACAATGTCCTTTCACTACTGTTGCTTTAATCAGCAGCCCAATTACAAACATTTATACAAGTATGGGTCCTGAAAAACGTGTTGCACGCCGTCCACGTGGTAGGTGTAAACAGTAAATGTAAATCATAGACCTAAATGACAACAATGTTCTTGATACCAGGTAACTGCTTTTGCATTTTAGAGGTGATATAAATTTATGGTGTCAACAAAAGATTGAGTAAAAATACGCGGCATACATAGGACACCAAATTGTGTTGTTTTGCGCTAGGAAATTTTTTACAAAAGTAATGATTTCACAGTTCTTTGCCCTACAAACGTTTTATATCACGGTCAATACACTCACGCTTTTCATGCGGATTACGTGACAAGTGCAAACATGTGACAAGTGCAGCATGCGCATACTAAATGTAAATTGAATGTGTGTGTATGTCTCGTGAACAGTAAAATTTGGATGAGCGTTTCGGATTTCATTTTTATTATGCGCATTGTCATAACCTAGTTTGATATTAATTAAATAACAATGGTGGCTAAATTATGTTTGCTTTTTTGAGATCCCGAAAATACGTTGGTGTATACATGTATGCTTACTTAATGTTTTGGTCTGGCAAATTTTATTTCTGTCAGGCACTATGACAGTTTGTCAGACCGACTGTCCGACACTTTTTTGAGATTTTGGGAAGTCTGGAACGCAAAACGTAGCGCAGCCAAGCATAACAATATGGAGAGTGATGCGTGGTGTGTCGCAATTTAACATAGCAAATAACCTAGCAGTTGACAGGACTCTCGTTCTGTTCACATTGTATAACAGAATGAACAGAACCACTGACCCAACAACACTTCTCATAAAGAAATTATTATCTCCAAAGATAATAGTGTGGAGTGTAACCTATACCTGAAACCTGCCCCTACCTGTTTTCGGGCGCCTGTAACAAGTCTGTAGACAGGTGGTCTCATCCTCAAATCGGTTCCCGTTGCCTCCGAGGCCCTCGTACCAGAACCGGTAGCAGGTGTTGTTTCCATGGTGATAGTACCACTTGACCGAGAGGTTGGATCTGCTGTAGCCTTGGTCGGGACTCAGGCTACATATACCTGCAAAAGCAGACAAGCCATTTTGTAGAATTGTTTGAAATTGATGTAAGATTGAGCTACAAACAATCAGAACAGTAATCAACATGCCCCTGGTTGGTGCTCAGGACAGCCCATTTGAAATAGGTCAAGGTCAAAGTCAAAGTAAGGATGGGGGATATGGGTGGATCAGGAATGGTCATAGGCAACAACTGTGTAAGTATCCAAATGTTGTAGTAAGCGGTGTTGGTGCTAGACAAAACAGTAAAATCTAGGTAACCAAGAAATAGTCCATTTTGAATTATTCCAAGTCCAAATTAGGTCAAGGTCAAAGTGTGGTTGGGTGATATGGGTGGATTAGGAATGGTCATAGGCAACAACTGTGTAAGTTACAAGTGATGTACTAAGCGATGTTGGTGCCTGACACAACAGTAAAAGCTATTTAACCTCGTACGTACGGACGGAAGGACGGACTGAAAAGCTATTTAACCTCGTACGTACGGACGGAAGGACGGACTGACAGGACAATCACTATGTGCCTCCCGCATCAAGATGCCGGGGACATAAAAACAACACTTGTCAAAATGAACAAGAACAACACAAGTCAAGAAGCATAGGGCCTACACATATTATGGAAACACTGACAACACAAGTCACAGACCATAGGAACTACATGTCATGGAAAACACTGACAACACAAGTCATTGAACACAGGAAGTACAGATGTCATGGAAAACACTGATAATGCCAGACATGGAACACA
This sequence comes from Congeria kusceri, assembly GCA_027627225.1. Lineage (NCBI taxonomy): Eukaryota > Metazoa > Mollusca > Bivalvia > Myida > Dreissenidae > Congeria > Congeria kusceri. The sequence goes on along the minus strand of CM051028.1, from coordinate 14,334,396 downwards.
GGAGCTACATGTCATGGAAAATACTGATAACACCTGTCATGGAATACAGGAACTACACATGTCATGGAAAACAATGATAAGACCTGTCATAAAACACAGGAACTACACATGTCATGGAAAACACTGATAACGCCAGACTTGAAACACAGGAACTACACGTCATGGAAAACAATGACAACACCTGTCATGGAACACAGGAACTACACATGTCATGGAAAACAATGATAACACCTGTCATGGAACACAGGAACTACACGTCATGGAAAACAATGATAACACCTGTCATGGAATACAGGAACTACATATGTCATGGAAAACACTGATAACACCTGTCATGGAACACAGGAACTACACGTCATGGAAAACAATGATAACACCTGTCATGGAACACAGGAACTACACGTCATGGAAAACAATGATAACACCTGTCATGGAACACAGGGACTACATATGTCACGGAAAACAAGGATTCCATTAGTCATGGAATACAGGTCTATGTCTGTAATGGAACACAATTAATGAAACACACAGGGATAATCTAGCCACTGGGGAGAGCAAGGAAAGCACCAAGCATTGCATAAAGATAATTGAGATCTATTCAGATATATATATTACTTCAAATTTTGCTGACTGTAGTCATATGGTGATAGAAAAGTAAATAGTATAACTCAACAGTTATCAATCTCCTTGTGGATTTCACTTTACATAATGATACCATGCATGAAAACACACTTGATAACATTGTGAACATCTGACCTTGACTAACGTAGTTAGTGTGAACTTTATTGGTGGCTGTAGTAGTGGAGTCATCCTCAGTTATCACAATGTTATCTGAAAAATTAAAAACAATACATTGATTAAATGATCTATCTTCTGTGATTTAGCAATACTATATAACATTTCATGCATAAAACTGCACTTATGCTAATTATTTAGCAAAGAAATATGCTGAAAAAACGCGAGACAAGCAGATATTGTATGTCATAAATTTGTGCCAAAGGTGATCTTACAAGAAATGTCTTTGGCTCCTTTAATGATGTATGCAAGTAAATGTGAGAGGATTCAGCAATATGCAAACTGAGTTCTTGTCATGCTAAGTAAGTGACAGTCTATACATAAAACTGAAACTAAAACAAAGATGGGAGCGGTATCACGAGATCAAAGAAGCCCAAAAGACCATAATTGGTAACAAAATTGATAATGGCACGAGTTATCCATTGAGTAACGCTGATAATAACGGTTATCAGTAGTAACAGACATTTCCACAAATGTCAATCATATTCAAATTAATCTGAAATATTATCCAATCATCGCACTTGGATATCACGTGATTAGCAGTTGGACTATTTCAAACAAAAACACATGTGCTTCATGTGGGTGATATTCAGAAGAGCACATGGTAACATTTGTGATATTCGATGACAGGAAATTAATCCTTTCACAATAGCTGGGGAGGAGGTTAGACTATTCGTGGCAAAACCCGGATCTGTCTATTATAAAGCGTCTTACCCCATCCCTGACTGGGCTCCCCAGCAAGGACATCCAGGAGAGACACCAGTTTGTTTGGTTTTTGTGTACTGGGTACTTATATAAATAACAAGACAACATGTTATCACTAATATCCACTCCTATCAAACAATGGACAGGTGTGTAGGCAAACAGGATTTCCAAAGAAGGCAATCTTTTTTGGTCTAACTAATAATAATGCATAACATATTTGGTATAATAGAAACTGAAATTGCAAAAAAAAATCCTTGGAATATTTAATATCATGCCACAGGTATATTGAATTACATTATTGCAGAAGAAAGGAAGAAAATAAAGGAAAATACATTTTTGCTAATTCCAATGGTAATTGTTTATGGCATGAATAAAACCTGAGCAGTCGGATGATTCTCAACTGCCTACACATTACTCAAGTAACAGACGATCGTACCACATCATTATGTAGACATTTCTTTATTTCTTTACGAAGGTACCCGTGCAACCGTCATAAACACCCGAACATGGTGACACGATAGCGTTTTATGTTTTTACGACACACTGTATTTAGTAAACCACACTACCTGTGATAAGACACACAAATATTCAACAGAACAGAAAATGAAACAAGCACCTGAATTCAGAGTCCATACAATTTTAGTCAAACCATTTGTAGCTGATCTTGTTTTATATAACTCCTCCTTTATTCAAAAGGTTGTAATTCAATTAGAGACCAATTTCCTTGAGTGTGAACATTTTTACACAAGCATGCTCCACTATCAAGTCAACTGAAAGTTGAGATTTTAGATACATTTTAGCTACAGCTGGATGAAACAGAACCTGAAACTCTGTCAACCAGCAGTAAAAATTTACTTTAACAGAACCCATTCATCTATGATCCAAATTTGAATAACTTATCTTTTGTGAAACATGAGAAATATTGTGTGTTGAAGTCTGCTGCAACAGATAATTACTAGGATAAAATACAATGGAAATGTTGGGCATTATTCTGTTTTTGCATATTTTCGTATAAAAAAACAGCACAACATAAATCCATACTTAATTTTTCAGATAAATAAAGGGTATGATAAAGGTATATATTAACAAGCCAACACAAAAAGTGAGAGAACTTGTCATTCATGTTCTGAAGGCAGTTGGTATGACAACCACAAGTTCGCCTGTATAGGAGGACAGGTTAATTCGGCAGTGAAATATTTAAATTAATATATAATTAATATTTTGGAATAATGTCAAGGACAGAGAAGGTTTGTCATATTTCTAAAAAGCAAGATTGGTCCAATGAGAGCCTTTTCGTCATCAGGCCATGACTCGAACAATGAATCTCATTAGGCGTAAATAAAATTATGTGTGTTTCAGGTTACCCGAATTACCCTAAAAAAATGCCCCGACCTTACAACATTTCATTGAGTGGGTCAGATTATTTTTTTGTCTATTTTACTTTTTTTCAAATAATTAAATGTTTTTTGGATGAATGTGTTTTGTTTTGATAGCATCCACTTCAAACAATGTTTTATGATATGAGTTACATGTTTTGAATACTCTTTCAGTTTTAGAATCTTCAAGTTGACCATTTACAAAATAAAAAAATAACTCCCTACCTACCTACCTATATTGTTTGGGGCATGTAACCTGAAACAAACATAATTTTTTTTATGCCTTATTTGCAGGAAAAATTTCTGAATAAAATTCATTCGATGACCCTCTCTATACAGATTGGCAAATTAAAAAATTTCTTTTTTTTTTTGTCACTGACCCCAAAAAAAGAAAAATACGTGATATATTTGCATGAACTGAACTTGATATACCGGTACTGTTTGGCAAACATAACAAGAAAATTAAAACCCATGAGTCTCTTTCTCAATATTTATGCACCTCTCAATATTTTCTCCCAGGGGGGGAAGCGGCAGACTGACACAGGGAAATTTTATTTTTAGGCGTCTAATTCCCCACCCTAGAGCCAAGCATTTTTGTCTTAATCCCCACAGTGGAAGATGCTTGGTGTAGGCACGTCTATTTTTAAGTTGTATGCAAAAGCCGGCCTGGAAATTCCCCAAAATCCGACCAACGTCTATTTTCCAGGACCCGGAATCATTCGGAATGTCAAATTCCCACTTGTCTGGAATCGCTTTCAGTCTAAAGTCCCATAAATGCCCGCCACTGCCCCCCCCCCCCTCCTCCATTGATATAATGCCCACCAATGAAAAAGTGTGCATACAATTATAGGTTAAGAAATAAATTGTATTACAACCAGGGTGTACATGTATGATGCCAGCAGTCTTTACTGCTAATAATGATACAACAAACACAACTCAACTCCAACAAGGGAAACAATGCTACTGTACATGAGAAATTCGTAATGTCACAAAAAAACTTTGCACTGCATCGTTTAAAGGTCAAAATTATTCCAAGGCTAATCAATAGACTCCTTAGGAATTAAACAACCAAATGAAGTGAAGTGATGGCATTAACGAGGTAATATTTCTGGAACAAACACAAATAGATTCATCGTCGGTGGTCTTGCTGTTCGATTGTTCATGTTTTGTCCATAGTATATAAAGGCTTGTAGTTCCTCTCCGGTGCATCGATTCTGCCTTCAATTATTAATTCTCCAATGCAGCCAACAATCAAATACATTCCCTTGAAGCAATATTGAGAAGTGAATGCATAATACAGTGGAGGCTAGTACAATTGCACAGTGTAGACTGAATGTAATCTAATATTTTCCAAGGGCTGTATCTACTTTTTTATTTACCAAAAATGTGTCACACAAATTAGAACCAACTAAATAAATAAACACACACTAACAGAATTATTTAATTCTTTCACCATAAAACTTCACCTGATCATTACTGTAATATTAATTTGCAGATTGAATTATTTTTAAATCAACACTGAAGTTCAGTGTTTGCTGTAAAAATTAGACAAAAATCCAAGCAAAATTCTAAAACAAACTGGCATGAAATTCAAGGATGCCAAACCAAACAGACTGTGGTGGGCAAGCAATCAAGTTTGTCATCGCCTCTGCAAAACCAGGACAGATGAATTATGAGCCAATCCACAGGAGTTCAAGATGACCCCAGAAATCAAATCACTGGTAATCATGAATGGAGTCACAATAATTTAAAACACAAACTGGGATAATAACATGTTGGGAAATGTCACCATAAATGACAGTTGTTTGGAACGCTGGAAATCTGGTTCACTGAATTTCTAGTTCACCCTGTTTGGACTAAAAGTTCATTCTGGGGGGTAATTGGTAAATAATATGGTAAAACATTTTATGCTTGCTGTTGATGACCTTTCTACATGAAAGTACAATATAGTGTGCGCACAATAGTGATGCGAGTGAACTAAAATATAGCATGTACTTAAGTGAATTTTTAATATGTGTCTTAAACCCAATGAAATATTATTCCAGTAAGGCAGAATATTGGCTTCTGACCAGCACAACAAAGTGCATATTCAGTGACAAGTTTTTCAGTCATTTTGCTTCACAGATCTGCTCAGCTATGTTGCTCACAATTTCAATAAATATTCCCTCGGGGCCCCTTCCCTTGGTTGTGCACACCACTGCCAATATGGAGACAACAAATGCATGGCCCAATTGCAGAGATGTGCCCTGGAAAAACATATTACAGGCTGTTCATGTGGATGGATTTTGATTTTATTATACTCTTTTTCAAAGTGTGTTGTTAATGTTCTTAATTGGAAAAATTGATAAATATTTTACAGATATGCAAACTTAAGTTCATAATTCTTTGCATTTATTATATTGGATTAATTTTTAATTATTATACGTCCGAAAACATAGATCACAATTTAATTCCTTTTTCTGAAAGTGTCTGAAAACATGGGAACATGACAAATAATTATTTCAACAGATTTTGAGAATGTCTGAAAACATAGCGTCTGAATACCTTATATAAATTTTAGCTTCTGCATCTACAGAACTAGGCATCGATCTAAGTCTGTGTGCTATGATTAAGAACTGTCCGTCTATATAGTTATGGGAAGAAAGGAAACAGTCAGAAATACGATGTTCTGATTTCTTTAGTTTCCCGAATTATCCTGGGAGATTTTATTAAGCTTAAGACATTGAGAGAAAAAAACATGATTTTATAGTCCAATTAGATTCGAAGCCATAAAATGTTGACCTGCACACAAGTTTCCCTTTCAAGCTGCCATTTAATAGCTTGTTTATTACCGTGGATAGAAAGTTTTGAATAAATAGTTACATAAAAAAGTTTCTCGTGCCTTACTTACCATATTATTTTTGCCTTCCATGACAGAATGTTGTCACCTGGTAACAATCAACATGAACCTTTAATAAAGCAACTCGGGAGGTTTTAATCTTTTAACATTACTTTTCCTCTCTGATTCTGAACTTTATATGAGGCGCGTCGTGGGAAAACCGGACTTAATGCGTGTGCGTAAAGTGTCATCCCGGATTAGCCTGTGCAGTCTGCACATAGTCCGGGACGGCACTTTCCGCCTACAGAGGATTCATGTTTAGAAGAGACTTCATTGCAACAGAAAATACCATAAAAGCGGAAAGTGCCATCCCGGATTAGCCTGTGCAGACTGCACATGCTAATCCGGGACGACACTTTACGCTGCACAGGCTAATCCGGGACAACACTTTACGCACATGCATTAAGTCCGGTTTTCCCATGACGCGCCACATATGAAGGAAACATACCATTTAGCTAAGAGACCATATGGGTAAGTAAGTATGTCCACAGAATCCTTGACGTAAACTTGTTCACAGCAAAAAGCTCTTAAATTTGTTAAAAAATATCCCTGTATCTCATCTGTGACATGTACAAATGCAAACAAATATAACCATCATACCAGATAACATATTTTAAGTATTTTACTTAAATTTTATGTGAGTTAATTCTAAAATCACATTAGGCTTGTGTAAAAAAACACCCAAAGACATTTACATTTTAAAATTTATTAATTGTATGATCAGTGTTGTAAAATTAATCATTGTAACTTAGAGAGAACATAGCATTACTGGGTCATACTGGTGCTCTTTTAATGCATTATCCATACGCAATAATGAATGCTGTATGGGTTCTGTATTAAGATTTAATGTTGTTTGTATTTCAAATAAAATCATGAATCTAAATTAAGATCATGCACTAATTAACAAAATTTATTGTTAGACCAACCAGAAATTATATTATTAGAGCTTATGACAATTTTGATTGAAAAGTCTAAATGATGTTTTGTGCAAGTGGCTTTAACAAGATTAGTAAGGCATAAAAAAAAATGTTTGTTTCAGGTAACATGCCGAAAAAAATTAGGGTAGGTAGGTCGGGATTTTTTTTTTTTTTTTTTTTTTTTTTGGTGAATGGTCAACTTGAAGATTCTAAAACTGAATAAATGTTCAAAACATATCAGTAATATCCTTGAACATTGTATATAAGTGGATACTATCAAAACAAAACACTTATTTATCCAAAACACATTTAATTATTTAAAAAAGTAAATAAAACAAAAATCAATCTGACAAACCCAATAAAATGTTCTAGGGTCGGGGCTTTTTTTTAGGGTAGGTCGGGTTACCTGAAACAAACATTTTTTTTTATGCCTAATTAAGACCAAATATAACAAAAATTAATACTTACAAAATTTTAAGATGGATTAAATTAGATTAACCATTTCAACTTTGCCCTACCACGCATTGGCAAATAATAAATACATGATTAACAATGGCTTTGACGTTTCAACATTTTCTAAATATGGGGATAACAAACGTTCTCTCAATCTCACATTAATATGGGCTGTAATTATATTTTGACGTAATAATATCATCCACAGGCTAATTGCTGACAGTCTGGATAGTATGAAAATCGACTTACAGAATTATTGCAATCTGAGGCATGTTGTGGTAAACCCGGGTTTAATACATCTGTGTTAAGTGTTGTCCCAGATTAGCCTGTTCAGTCCACGCAGGTTAATCCAGGACGACACTTTCCGCTTTTATGGTATTTTCTGTTTCAAGGAAGTCTCTTCTAAACATCAATCCACTGTAGACAGAAAGTGTCATCCTGGATTAGCCTAATACAGACTGCACAGACTAATCTGGGATGACACTTTATGCAGATGCATTCAGCCTGGTTTCCCATGACACGCCTCGAATGTGCACAGTTGTAGTAAAGATTGTTTTCCTAGTGGGAAAACTTTTATTAATGTGTTTACTTGCCCATTTCAGCATCACAGACAATGGAAAACAGACACACACACTTTGTATCATCCTGGCTAAAACTTGTATATGCCCAGTAGAGCAAAGAATACAAATTTATCAAAAATGGGCAAGGCTTTACTTAGTATTTTAACAATAACCAACAACATTATGTCAATCAATAACAACCTCCAACCCAGGGGAAACAAACGCCACAACAATGTAGCAACATATTAACCATGGGCTGACAACATCCATCAACACCCCCATATTGAGTATAAAAACACATTCATTATAATGAATATACAAAGGTATAGACACTGAATGCTATTACACTAATACTAGCCGCCTATGACAATGTCTAATACTAACAATACAGCAATTAAGACTTTGATAAAGCTAAAACATTTACAATAAATAAAAATGTAAGATAGAGAACATATAAAAGTTTATAAAAACCTTAGAGAACCATCTGCAATCATTACATATATTTAATGAATAGTTTATTATCCTTCGGGAAATGGAATACATGAATAATCATGTTGCATCAGAAGCATGTTCAAAGTGGAACATGTGCAAGGTTAGCAAAGTCCGAGATTTACAATGCTGACATGAACACATTCTCATAAGTGATGTGACATTAACAAGTTACAAAAGAAATGCTGTAACACTGGTTTACAGAATCATAAAAATGTCTTAGACTGAATGAAGTCTTTGAAACAAACTGTTCTGATGTAAATAGCATCTGGGAGATTGGGGGTGGGAAAGTTACCACCCATAATTTAGTGGAATCATTTTATGACTTTGTTGGACTATGAATGGATTGGCACTTAACTGTTCTGATCAGTTTGTATTTTATCTGTAGTTAAAATTCAATGAAAATATGTACAAAGTCATGTATGTGTATAATGCACAGTTTTAAATGGTACATACAGAATCATGTTTCCGCCAGGGCAACATTTCCTGAGAACATTTACATAAATATTATACAATGCGAAAATTATTTATTATTTAACATCTTCACACACACACACACACACACAATTATCAGCCTTAAGTTGTTTAAATGTTGTTAGAATTAGACATCATATGAATGTTTCATAAATATCACATTTAAATTACACAGGAATTCACATAAAATACGCTGCAAATAATAATCTCCAATTTATCATTTAACATTTATTTTATCCAACACCAATTTAGATGCCAGACATTGGATGACATTAATAAAACAGTCACTCAATTCAACATGGAGACATGTACAATCAGATCTCACAACATATACAGCTTTCATTAACTATTTACCTAATTTATTTTAACTAATTTTTTTCCATCCACCCCCTCATGCATGTACAATATGATCTAATTCTGTATCTATATTGCTGATGTCCTGATTACAACGATATCTAGGTAATTACAAAAACATCTGAATAATTTCTTCTTGTTACCATAAAAAAAACAGTCATTACCGTCATGTCATTATCGTCATTACCACACTATGCCACACAGGGGCTCTTGTTATCTAAACCTGGTTCTGAACTTTGCTACATCAATTTACCAACACCCCCACAGGGCTAACCAAGTTCTCTAAAGGTCAAAAAAGTTGTATTTAGTTATCCTGAGACTGAGTTACTTCCAGGTCCCATGTCTTAAAAAGTTCTTAATAAATCATAAGTCTGAATTGAAAATATAAACCAATGAAAACCTGGAAGGAATATCATAATTAACTGAATGGAAGAGAAATATCGCCTTGAAACAGAGCAAATCATCTGAATGGAAGCAGAATCCCACCCCTTCAAAGGGAGGAAATAATCTGTAATGAACAATTATCCCACCCCTTGAAAAGGATGAAATCTGCAATGAAAAATAACTGAAAAGGAGGAAATCATATATAATGAACAATAATCCAGCCCCCTGTTAAGGAGGAAATCATCTGTAAGGAAGAAGAATCCCTCTCATTTTAAGTGAGGAAATGATCTGCAATGAAAAAAAAATCCTGCCTTTTGAAAAGGACAAAATAAAAGATGACCTGAAAAGCCACCACTCAAAGGAAAGAAATCAGCTGAAAGGAAGAAGAAATCCACACTTGAAGGAAATCAGCTAGGAAGTGGAAGACTTCCACCACTCAAAGGGAGGAAATCATCTGAAAGGAAGAAGAAAAGCATCCCCTTGAAAAGGAGAAAATCATCTGAAAAGGGGATGAAAGCCACCATTCAAAGGGCGGGGGAATCAACTAAAAGCAGAAAGAATTCCACCTGTCAAAGGGGGGAAATCAGCTAAGAGGGGGAGGAAGAATCACAGCCCTGGGTATGAAGCCAAAGTCTTGCACACACACCGACGGTCAATGACCTTCATTGCAGACTCCTACATTCTCAATGTTGTCAACGTCATCTGAATACTAGCATTGTAATGATAAGTCATGGCAAGTCAGTTTCTCCAGATGGATAGATGAGGGTTTGATATCTCACACTATCAGTTTGACATGATTCAAGAACCAGAACTAAACTCTGATGTACTGATTAAAATCAATGGCCTTAGTAAGGTACATCTGTTACTCTACTCAGAATTAGTAATTTAACATCAACTTGACATAGGGCACAAAAAACAAGATCTTTGTTAATTATTTCTATAACTTGAATTGTCCCATGAGTGACACTCCCACAATATGGCCTTGTAACAAAACTATGGCATCCATTCGAAAGAAATGGACAGAGAGAGAATGCTTTAATTTGTGAATGGTCAACAGTGTATTTGGCAAAAGTTAATTTCAATAGGAGCCATAACTCTAGTCAACATTTAGTGGTTTGTAACCAAAGTTGAACTTGATCTGTATTTTATGATGTTACACCAATGTACCAAAAATAATTTAAATATGTGAAGCCTTTCACGAGTTATTGCCCATGTTTTTCGGGAATTCAAGTCAAATAAAGGGCCATAACTCTGTCAAAATTTAGTGGTTTGTAACCAAAGTCGAACTTGATCTGTATTTTATGTTACTACACATGTGTACCAATAATTATTGAAATATGTCGAGCCATTGTTGAGTTATCATCAGGAAACCATGTTTTTAGGGAATTTAAGTCAAATAAAGGGCCATAACTCTATCAAAATTTAGTGGTTTGTAACCAAAGTCGAACTTGACCCGTAGTTTATCATGCTACACATGTACATCAAGAATTATTTGAATAGGTAAAGCCATTCTTGAGTTATCGTCCGGAAATAATGTTTTTTAGGGAAATTTAAGTTGAAAAGGGGCCATCACTCTGTCAAAATTTAGTGGTTTGCAACCAACATCAAACTTGACCTGTATTCTATGATGTTACACATCTGTACCAAAAATTATTTGAATATGTCAAACCTTTCTTGAGTTATCATCAGGAAACCATGTTTTTAGGGAATATTAAGTCAAAAAGGGGCCATAACTCTGTCAAAATTTAGTGGTTTGTAACAAAAATCGAACTTGACTTGTATTCTATGATGTTAAACATGTGTACCAACATTATTTGAACATGTCAAGCCTTTCTTGAACTATCATCCGGAAACAATGTTTTTAGGGAATTTCAAGTCGAAAAGGGGCCATAACTCTGTCAAAATTTGGTGGTTTGTAACCAACATTGAACCTGACCTGTATTCTATGATGTTACACATGTGTACCAAAAATTATTTGAATATGTCAAACCTTTCTTGAGTTATCATCCGGAAACCAAAAACCAACAGACCAACAAGCTCACTCCTATATACCCCCCCTAAACTTTAGTTTGTGGGGGTATAAAAACATTAAGATATACGAAGCTGCAAATACATTTTGCATCCGCAAATCAAACTTAAACAAATTCAGAACATATAAAAGATAGTATATACATCATGAGCACAATGGAAGTTATTCATATCCAAATTGTCAAGCACCGTAGACATTATGACCTAGATTACAGAACGGGTCTTTATCTATCTTTCATTTGTCACTGCCACCACTGCATGTGTGTCACCAAGTCTCACGAACATAAATCATTCTAAAGGTACCCCCCCCCCCCCAATGATTGCAGCTATCAAACTGAACCATTAATGTCTCTAGAGCGCCGTACATTTTAATCAGGTTTTGTTTACTTGGCTAAGTACTTCAAACTGATAGAAGAACCTTATATTTATACAACATATATGCTTGAATACTGATACGTCTTTATTACAGCCTCGTTTTACCATACACCTGGACATTGAGAACTGAACATGGAATGCACACTCTAGCCCTGGTCCATTTTTGGTTATCAGCGCATCACCTACACGACATGAGTAATACACTTTCATACTGAAAACCTTTCAATGGCAGTAAATGGCCGATTAATTGAAAGAGACATAAATTATTAAGCCACAGCTTACATATATAATGACTATCATTGATTATAACCAGAATAAAATAACTGTTACATGAAATTACACTCTTTAAAATGGCCATCAACCTGAAACACAATGTTTAATATCTTCAATAAAAACTGTATGCAATGAATGTTTAATGCCGTATTCCAAAGCCAATCCTGGTACTATTTTTTCGGCATAGCTTTTGACCTAGATTTCTTGTGATAATTATGCAGCGGGAAAATTGAATGCCAATAGAATCTGGCAAATTTTCTAAATTTAGGGAATGCAAACTTAAAACAATCTTTTAACGTATACCAATAACTGTTGCATACTTTTGGGGATTAAAATTTACATAATTGTTTACATAAGCGGTTAAAATCAAGTTATAAACATATCTTCGACAAACATTCTAGAAATGAACATAATTATTAAAAATTTTACTCATTGTATGTCATGATCAGAATGTTATATTCATTCACATAATGAAATAACTATATTGTTTAGCCTACATAATCGGCGCGCTCTATAAATAGCAATTACAATGCTACAATTCATGGGGACGACAGTCGGTCACAAAATATAAAGTGGTAAATTTCTCGTATTTTTCTGATAAATAAGCAAAAAAAAAATTTAGCAAATTTGATTGAGCTTATACTTCCTATTATTTTATCATTGTGTAAAAATATCATTGTATGCTGTAACCGACTGTCGTCCCCGTGAATTCCTACAACTCCAGCAGAAGAATCTTTCTTTAAATAGCGCGCGGTAAAGCTGTGTTAATACACACGCATCAATTAGCATCCGGAGAATCCTTAACCCGAGAATTTTAATAAATGGAGAATTTATAAACTTACTGCGCATGTTAATTTATATTTGAATTGTGATTGTGTTTAATTAAGAATTATTTATAATTGCACCTTTCTATCAGCTTCTTATTCTATCTATAAAAATATCAGTAAAATGTGTTGAAAGAAGTCTCGTAATATGTCGAAAGGTTAATCATGTTACTTTAACTTCATTTGTGTAGCATGAATACACTATGTGCAATACTAATGATACATATAGTATATTATTCAACACGACTATGTACACTTGTCTGATATATATAATAATTTTCATTAATTCCCGCTATTATTTTCTGACAATGTTAATTTGTTAAATTTGCCTTACAAATTCCTGTATCAATTATGTTTACGTAAATTAATAGTATTTAGCTTATTCATGTATCACTGGTGGAAACATGGGGCGGTATCTTATCGGTTTATTCACGGTACAGATATTAACAATGATTGAGTTTATCTCAAATTAATTTTGGGGCCGATTAGTTTTCTTATGGTGTCCGAAAAATCTAGTGTCCGAGAAGTCTCCTAAGTAGGGACCGAAGAATCTGGGGTCCGAGAAGTCTCCTTAGTAGGGACCGAAAAATATGGGGTCCGAGAAGTAATGTAAACGATCATCTTGGTCCTCTTGTATTAGATTAAGGGAAAAAAATGACATCTCAATATTAATTTCAACGCCAATTGTCTTTTTTAAAGACATTTCTTGTTCCTGTTCTCTTTGAAACACATATTAAAGTCGTCCAGTGCACCTGGGCTGTTACAATGTTCTCATTTGCCTGTAGTTTGTACAGGAGGATCCATCAACACCACAACACTGTGACATGAACTGCTGGTAAAAGAAGTCCATCATCCATGGTTCCACTTTCTTAGGCATACCAGATAATTATTTAGATATTCTGCATATTCCTAGTCCTTCAACAGACTATATAATTTGCCGCCTAAGGATTACAAGGGCCAACCTCATAGTGTCGTCCCGGATCAGCCTGTGCAGTCCGCACAGGCTGATCCGGGATGGCTCTTTCCGCTTTTATAGTATTTACTGTTTCAAGGAAGTCTCTTTTAAACATAAATCCACTGTAGGCGGAAAGTGCCATCCTGGATTAGCCTGTGCGGACTGCACAGGCTGATCCGGGACGACATTTTACGCACATGCATTATGCCCGGTTTTCCCCCGACATGCCTCATATGTAAAACATGCAGACAGGCCCTTGTAATACTAAGGTGGTGTTATGTAACATTCAAGCTAAACAGGTTGGAGCTTTTAATATATCAAATTCTTGTTTTGAACATATGAACACAGAGGTAAGTGACCTTTATCATTGAAGATGCCAAACAAATCCTGAAGCTGTTAAATTTTATGTTTCGCATCAATATGTTAAATGCTTTCAAGTATGTTTTTATATACATGCATTTTAAAAATTAAAGATGTCAAGTTTCAACAAGATGCTAGAACATTGTCAACAACCTCAAATTTCTCAACTTTACGAGATAAATGATAATAGCAATACAATTTCATTCGACACATTATATAGCGCTACAGACAAAAACATTTACATGTTATGCCTCCAATAAAATAATTTTGAATAATTAACACATTGCTTTTTTTGTGTTGAAAAGATGGCCTTTGTTATAAAACAAAATGACCCAACTTGAATAACTTCCACAGTTTTTTTATTATTATTTGTTGAAAATTTATTCACCCCTCCCCACAGAAGATCTGTTATTACTTGAACTCTTGTTGACCTCAGCAGATCTCCCAGCATGCAGCAGCCACTGGGTGGGGTAATGAGTGTCTCCATAGCGCGATGTCTCCACATTCCTATGTCTACATCCGACATTCTTGAACCCTTTGTAAATGACATTTAAATGTACCGGTTTCACATGCAAACATCATAGACGTGACATTTGAAACCAGTTTTCACCCCTTTTCAAGGACTATTTTCTACCATTATAAACGTGTGTGCAGCACCTCTGAAACCGACAACATAAGCTTATAATTATACCCTGGTCATATTAAGTGATATATCATGTTTAGTTATTCTGAATGGATGCAACTAACGTGAGAAATTCTTAGGAAAATATTATGACCCTGCGATTGTGTGCCACTCATAGTTTTTGTACGATGCACAATTTGATAGCCACTGAAGATACGTGAAACAAGAAATGTCTTTAAAAAAGACAATCGGCGTTGAAATTAATATTGACATGTCATTTAAAAATAACCTAAACAGACGGCCAAGATGATCGGTTATGTGACTCAGACCCCAGATTTTTTGGTCCCACCAATATTAGGAGACTTATTGGACCCCAGATTTTTCGGACACTATAAGAAAACTTCTCGGACCCAAAAGTTAATTTGAGATAAATTTATAAATTGAAAAATTTAAGTAAAATTATAATTAATATCTATGCCGATAATAAACCAATCATACAACTCCATGTTTCCACCAGTGATATATGAGCAAAATAATTTAGGTTAACATAATTGTTATCTGAATTTGTCAAGCCAATTTAACAAATTAACAATGTAAGAAAATAATTCCGGGAATGAATTAAAATTAATATGTATCAGACGAGTCTATATAGTTATTTATAGTACCGGTAATATACCATTCATGTTAGTTATCTAATATAATAACGATTTGAAGTCAAATAAGCATTTATACTGTGTATCCCAATAAAAAGCAAAATTCAGGGAACATTCAGCGATTTTTGAAATGTTAAGACTTTATTTGACGATTTTTAAATTATATTAGTAGAAATATGATATTTCAAGGGTTCCTGTGTATAATTAGTATTGCAAAATGTGTATTCATGCTACGCGAATAACAATTCGACGTATTCCGAATCTTCTTTCATAACATTTTATCTATAGAAAATGTAGCATCTTTTTACAGATTAAATAACATCTACTGGAGAAGTTGATAGAAAGATGCAATTATAAATAATCGTAAATACATCGTAACCACAATTTTAATTCAAATTAACAGTAAGTTTATAATATAAATTACCCATTTATTGAAATTGTTAGGTTTAGGATTCTCTGAATGCTATTATTGATGCATGTACGAGTATATTAACACAGCTATACAACGGTTTGCTAGCGACGCGCGCTATTTTTAGAATGACACTTCTGTTTCTGGAATGCGATGAACTCGCTAGAATCAATGGGCTATTGGAACGGTAACTCTGTCAGTGAGATTTATGAACAGGAACATTGCACAATTGCTATTTATAGAGCGTACTGCTTATATAAATGTAGGCTAAACAAAATAGTTATTTCGTTACGTGAATGAATATAGCATTCTGTTTATGGCATACAATGAGAAAATACGTTCATAATTAGCCTCAGTTCTCGAGTATATGTCGAGGATATGTTTATAACTTCATTTTAACCGCTTAGTTAAACAATTATGTGAATTTTTAATCCCCAAAAGTATGCAACAGTTATTGATATACGTTAAACCATTGTGTGAAGTTTGCATTCCCTAAAATTAGAAAATTTGCCCAATTCTATTGGCATTCAATTTTTCCGCTGCATAGTTAACGCAAGAAATCTAGGTTAAAAGTGATCTTAGACAGTTACGCCGAAAAATAACAGGTTACTGCCTTCAAACATTTAAGACATATTAGATGTGGTTGCGAATATAACAGCAAGACATTGAAGATTTCCTAGTTATCGTAGCAGTAATATGCGTATGCGATAATTATACATACTACTTCTAAAGTCTTGTTAATGTGTTATGAATCTTGAAACGCATATAGATAACAACATATCATAATATTGGGGGTTAATTAATGGGGACATATATGTGATTAAGTCTGATCACTGATCTAAACTATTACAGAACTGCCTTTATATTATTTGATGGAATTTCATTGTAGATGTGCAACCCGCGAGAACCAAACTTCTAAGGAAGATTTCTGTACTATCTACTCTTTGCAGAGACAATTAACAGTATTAATTAAGTTCAAATTTACTTGCAATAAGTGTTACCTCTATGTGCCATGCTAAGCGCAGTAATTTCACAGCAATTAGACAGATTCTTTCATCTAAATCGGTGTTAAATGCGTATGCTGTTGCACCAATTAGTGCATTTAACATGGGTCTTGTATGACAGCTCTGCTGTGGGAGCATGGTATCATGATCCTTAAAAATGCTGACAACACAAAAGCATTTCAATGTAATCATGAATGTGTCACAAATTGCCTCATTTTAAATTAGCATTATTTGAACTGTTATCACATGAAGACAAACAAACACAATCAGTTTTCAAGAATATCAACATCATCATGCTAGTTAAGTCAACTTTGTCCCAAAAATGGAGCAATCATTTCAAAATAATTCAGATACATAGTACCTATAAATACCTGTAAGACCAAAGTTTTGATTATAAATGCAAACAAAATAACTTTTAGATTTAGATGTGTTCTAGATTTTTGCCTACCACTTGCACAAACTATAGTTACCATTGCACATTTGTATATATGCACCTAATATTTTTATAAACTTAAAGATCTCTTTGTTGAAGGATGTTTCTGACACCAGAGTACTAATGCATATGTGACAATTAACTCTCAGTAATACAAGTTAACTTAAGGCGTAAAAAAAAATACCTTGTTTCAGGTAACCCGACCTACCCTAAAAAAATGCCCCAACCCTACAACATTTTATTGGGTTTGTCAGATTGAGTTTTGGTTTATTTAATATGCACAACTGTTTACAATTGAAATCGTTTTCATTGTGTGACTTCTAATTTCAGCAGCTTCAGATGTCACACCAACACAGTTCTGGAGAGACCAAGAAGCAATTAGGAGCCAATTAAATACCAAAGTTCCAACTATCAAGTGTTTTAACAATTGCAGCACTCAAAGAAGTGTTCAGAGAAGTCTTCGAACCAGTATATTTAAAAGTGTTTCACCAACAAAAGTATAAATGAGGCATGTCGTGGGAAACCCAGGCTTAATGCATGTGCGTAACATGTCATCCCAGTCCGCACAGGCTGATCCATGAAGGCCCTGTGTCACTGTGGCAAATTTCAGCTACGAGTTCAGCCTGTTGTTGTGAAGATCTTGAACACGTCGTACAGACACTTCCAAACTCGTACATTCTTGAAGACAAGTCTTTGATTGTCGAAAAGATATAGTAATCATATCATACTAATATGCTGAAGAGAACATTAACAAATGTAGTCATACAATAATTCAATGACCAACTTGTCCACTTAACGGCGAGTAATAACTCCTGAACTCGTACAAAACTTGAAGCTCAAATTTGCTACAGTGTGACGGGGCCTTTAGTTACCCCCCAAAATGGAAGTGCAAGTTTAATTATACGTACCAAAGTCTCTGTTTTACACTTTTCAAATTATGTACAGGGCTGTAATTGCAGCAGATGCATACTGAAAACTCACTTCTGACATGCGAAAGAAGAATAGAGTGAGGCGCGTCGTGGGAAAACCGGTCTTAATGCATGTGCGTAAAGTGTCATCCTGGATTAGCCTGTGCAGTCCGCACAGGCTAATCCGGGATGGCACTTTCCGCTTTTATGGTATTTTCTGTTTCAATGAAGTGTCTTCTAGCCATAAATCCATTTTAGGCGGGAAGTGCTGTCCCGGATTAATCCGGGACAACACTTTACACACATGCATTAAGACCGGTTTTCCAACGACGCGCAACAAAGTGAATTAGATGTGTCACAGACACAGATGCCCGCATGACACATGTTTGGACTGAGACAAAGAGCCAATGCTATTTTTTGCCTTCACAAATTTATTTCACATAATTTTATATTCTACAGTGGAAGAAATGACAAAGGGCCACAATTCTGCCAAAATTGGTTGCAGCCAAAATTCCTTCCTTTATGATCACCTCCACGATAAGGTTATTCAGCTGTGAAAGTTTCAGCGAGATCTGCCAAAATTGGTTGCATCCACAATTCCTTCCTTAACGATCACCTACACGTTAAGGTTATTCAGCTGTGAAAGTTTCAGTGAGATCCGCCCAGCAGGTAAAGCGGAGTCGAGTCCACAAAATCTCGGGAAGTATATATTCTATAGTGGAAAAAATTACAACGGGCCATAATTCTGGCCGCAGTCAAAATTCCTTCCCTTACAATCATCTATATGTTAAGGTTCTTCAGCTGTGAAATATTAGCAAAATCGGGAGTTGAGTCTACACAATTTCAGGATGTACGGACGTACGTACAGACAGACAAAAATGCTGACAGAGTTGGTGTTCATTGAACAATAGAATGCATGACTAAAAGATTTAATGCAAATGCAATAATGTATGTTCAACAAACATCATACAATGTTCTTTAGTTTTATGGTTGTGATTACACATGTCAACTTTGAATGTTATAATCCATAAAATGCTGACACAAACTCCTCATAAACACCGGTGATTAATTAATTTCATAAATATAAATGACACTTGCAATACTGCACCTAAGCAGTGTATTTCAACTGTAACAATTAAAGAGACCAAATCACAAATCGGCAAATTGACAATTATGAATTTTTGTCACAGAATGAGATTTCAAAAATATAATTACATAATATATGAAGAAGCAAATTAACACTCCTAACATAGAAATCAATGGATAATCAATGCTTAAAGTGAATAAAATAATAAAGCATTTGTAACGCTGTTTGTCACTATTATTAAGCTTTTAAAAACATGTTCATGCATTTAAGTCAGATTGGCTCTCTGAGAGGTTAGCTTGATAATTTGTTTATCCGGAAGTTGGTGCAGTTTGAGCCTTGGATGAGAAACATATTTTGTCGCAAATATTTTCTTTGTATTTATATTTGTTTTTGGTTAATCCAGAGACTTCAGTTTTTGAAATATGGACGTTTAATGATTATGTTTTTTAATAAAAAAATCTGTGAGTAAGTCCCTTGAAGATTCAAGCATTAAAGAACAATTAGTAACCTTGGCCACTCCCCACTAATTTGTTTTACACTGAGCTTAACAAGATCTGAGAAGACAAACCATTCATTTTATGAACTTAATTACATTTTGCATTGGAATTCACTGCATTTGTCTAACTTAAAATGCTTTCAAATTATGAATCATTTAACACTGTTTTAACAACTGCACTGTAAACCAGTTTTTTGCAGAGGCAGATGCGGCAAGGGAGGGGAGGCAAGAAAGGGGCGGCAAGGGAGGGGCGGCACAGGCTCTAGAATTCAGGAGATAACACTGCATTAACAGCTTAACAGATCCTAGGCAGTTATATAAAATTAAAAAGCACTAGTAGCCACTGGAACCTTATCTTTTTCACCGGAACCTAATCTTTTCCATTATGCTGTTGAAGAAAAAGCCATTTATTTGTAAATAACACAAATGCAAAATATCTATCAGGGTATTTTTATGTATGCAGGGAAGTACTTAGCATTAGAAATATTGTGCAACACCTGTACATGGCAGAACAGCAAACAGGGGAGGTCACTCTGGGGAGCTTGGTGTTCTAAATGTAGTCTGGAGCATACTTGTACATGTGCACAGCAATTCAATGACAACCATTATAGCTATTTGGTGCCAAATAAACAAAACTTAATATAAGACTTCATGTATTTACAGCAATAATAATTTTGGATGGTAGGAATAAACATCAAAAAGTTTTACACGCAAATCTAAAAAGTTTCATGGCTAAACAGTGAAGTCAGATAATTGTAAATGCATGATTATTACAGTCTATAATTATATCCAGGGATTATGTTATTTAATGATTGTTACTTTGTATAACTATATCAAAGGGATTGTTTTCTTTTTTGTTCTATTACTTTTATTACCTCAGCATAATTATTATGTGCCTTAGGAAGATATTCCGATTTTTTGCAATAAATGTGTAGCCATAACTTAATGTTCTTTGCCTTTTTATGGATGTAAAATATAAACTTCATGCCCTGACACTAATTTGTTGTAATTTTTTTTTTAAATTAGCTTTTACCTCGGTTTTGGTCTACAATTACCATTTGTGCTTGATAAATGGTACACAAAAACTGCATGAATTACTGTCACTGAAAATTTGCCAGTAACAGTTAATGTTCTCTTTTCTTTCGTGACACCACAATACGCGCAGAGTGCATTTAATTACGTTATCTGCATTGGGTCTCATTGCATTCAGTGAAGGCATTATTATTTTGACACGCATAACTTTAAAAAACAATGAAAACATCAGCGAACAAGAGTTTTAAACCAGTAAACGTCACCATGGAATGGAAGTATGACTCACAAAATGTAGTAGCAAACTGTAAATTAAGGTTTTAAAAAACTGATAATGCTTTTTTTTTACACTTGTTACACTTGTTTTTTACACTTTTATTTTTGTGTCAGCTGAATGGCAGAACTTTGTCTCTCATGTAGATGGGCCAGCAAGTCTAGTGGTCTTTTTTTCTGATTTACTTCCATGGATTGCTGTTGGGATGATTGCAGTGGACTTAAAAGACTTAGAACACTTGCAAATCTGTCTGTATTGCAGCTCGCCAGCAATACAAATATTATTTGTACATGGGGGGGGGGGGGGGGCGTGTGTGGTCGAGCAGGCCTCATAAGTGTAACATTGTTCAAACTTTAAAATTTTTACACACCATTTTAAATTATATTTGTTATTAAATCCAAAATCTGTCTCTACACCCACCAAATCTTCAAAGAATGCTATTTGTATCAGTTTCTTACAATTTTGCTGATCATAAGCTTTAAAGAAACTCCTTTCTGTCTTAAATATCATGCATTCAAATTATCATTGTATTGAAAATAAGTATTGTAGGTGGTAAAATTACTGATTGTTATGCCCCCTCTAACCCAAAATCCTGTATGCACACCTGGACCATTCAAAGAACCCAGCAGTCTGCACAGGCTATTCTGGGATGGCACTTTCCACCTACAGTGGATTAATGTTTAGAAGAGACTTCCTTGAAACAAAAAATACCATAACAGCGGAAAGTGTCGTCCCCGATTAGCCTGTGCGGTCTTCACAGGCTAATCCGGGACGACACTTACACACATGCATTTAGCCCGGTTTTCCCACAACACGCCACATATGTTTTTCTGTGCAGCCATGGTTTTTCTTTTAAAAGAATATTTGCTAAAACTGGAACTGTACGTTGCATCATAAAATAGCTCAACTTCAGAACAGATAGAAACAAGCTAATGTTAATGAATGCATGGTAGAACCATGAAAATGCATCTGATCTCAGTCTGTGATGGTGTCATTTACAAATGACTCAGTACAATGTTATGTTTCCACTCAATGACTCATCCTAATAACAGTAAAAATAGATTATTTTTTTTATAGAAACAAGAGATGTTTTAAAACATGTATGCCCCCCCCCCCCCCCAACGTTCTCAAGTTGTTGAGCGGAAACTGTTTTTCTATTTTTAGTAATGTTGAACATGACCTTGACCCCACCCACCCCATATGAAATTCTAAGAGAGGTCTCAATATAAGGCATCTATGTATGAAGTTTCATTAAAATATCTCAAGGCGTTAAGCGGAAACCGTTTTTCTATTTTTAGCAATGGTGACCTTGACCCCACCCACCCCATATGCGATCCCAAGCGAGGTCTCGATATAAGGTATATATGTATGAAGTTTCATTAAAATATCTTGATGCGTTCTCAGGTTATTGTGCTGAAACTATTTTTTCTATTTTTAGTAACGTTGACCTTGACCCATCCCATATGCAATCCCAAGCGAGGTCTGAAAATAAGGTATCTATGTATGAAGTTTCATTACAACATCTTTATGCATTTTCAAGTTATTGAGCGGAGACCGTTTTTCTATTTTTAATAACAGTGACCTTGACCTTGATCCCACCCATCCCATATGCAATCCCAAGCGACGTCTCAATATAAGGTATTTATATATGAAGTTTCATTAAAATATCTCAATGCGTTCACAAGTTATTGAGCAGAAACCGTTTTTCTATTTTTAGTAACGGTGACCTTGACCTTTGACCTGTTCACCTCAAAATGTATAGGCGTCTTCCTTTCCTCCCATGTAACCAGCACACCAACTTTCATGATCGTAGGTCAAAGGGTTCTCTAGATATCCTGCGGAAACGAAATGGTCAACAGACATTTTACTCACAGCCAATGTTAGTGGCTAACAATCACGTGGCAAATAATTTTGTTTTCTGATTTCCAATTTCTGTTGGCTTTAGCTCAAAACGTACTTGTTAAAGACTTCAATTTAATATTCATATACATTAGCATGTAATAAGCTGCCCAGAATGGCATAGAAATGTGTCAACATAATAAACAATCCTTGACACAGACTTATTGATATTATGGCCTTGCTAAGTTGTTGGCACTTCAATATACACAAACATATTTCCGGTCAGTATTTGCACAATATCTATTCAAACTAAAATATCATTTTCATCAAATTTTACTTGGCCGAACCAACAAAGTCATCGCTTTTAATGGACACAAGTGTTCTAATCT
The DNA here is from genome assembly GCA_027627225.1 of Congeria kusceri. NCBI lineage: Eukaryota > Metazoa > Mollusca > Bivalvia > Myida > Dreissenidae > Congeria > Congeria kusceri. Next base: position 14,311,053 of record CM051028.1, on the reverse strand, counting down.
GTGAACAAATATTGCAATGTTAAATCACGGATTGAAAACCAAATAAAGGCTTTAGGTGTGTGGAGCAATAAACTTTTCCACATATGGTCATTCAGCTCGGAAGGTTTATCATGAATGAAGTCATTTGATGAAGACTTCGAATCAACCATTTTAGAAAATGATTTTGTTCATCTGTCCACCGTTTTGACAAAATTTGCTACCTTTCATTAAATTGGCAGATCAAGTCAAATATAATAATATTCAAATTATATTCCAGAACTTATCTGGCGCAATAATTTCTATAACAAATATGCTAGTTGGCGTTTCAATTATGCCCCAGTCATTGTGTCACGTTACCACACGCCGTTTGAGTACGTATTTGACACTCAGGTTCTGTCAAGTTGTCAGAACCCTCGTATTTACTGCGTTATCGCTACTCTACATTACAATTGAAAACGTACCGCAACATTCCATTACGTAATGCTGCGTGGAAGAACGCATTACATAGCGCAGTAAAGCGTAACAATAACAAGGGCAATGCATGCTGAATTGTTGCTTAAACGTAGAGGATAACGTAGCATAACGTAGCCATTGACAAGACTCTCATTATATTTACCTTGTGCTTTATGAAGGCCTCATTGTTCTATTCTGTTCTACGTTGTGCCATGTGTACCACTTCGTATAAGTATGTTGTTTACCTTGAACTATGTACTGGCCAAGATGTACCACGTTTAGGCGCGTTACGGCCAAGTTGAACTATGTACCTGCCACATTGCGCAACGTAGCTAAACGTGGCGACAAAAACGTGACACTATGACTGGGGTATTAGAGTCATCATTTTCTAAAATGCATGTCAAACAGAACAACTCAATAAGTCATGCATGTACTCTACTGAGTCGTTTGTTCAAAAAGTAGTTAAGTAAATTGCATGCTTGAAATCACATTTCTTGTCAACATCAGTTTTCCATTTTATTGTCTCAATATTTATCAACCTGAATGCTTCAGTCTTGTTTTTGTTATCAAGGACTATCTCATTAAAAATTGTGTCATTTCACTCATCTATGAGATGAAAGGTTCATTGATTTACTACCAATACAAACAAATGTATTGTAGTAAACTGATTACATACATCATACATACAAGACCAGAAGAAACAACAAAATTATGCAAATCTTTTCTGCATAAGCTAAGAAGTAATGTTGGTGATATAATTAACATTTTAGGACAGTGTTTTAAAATTCTTAACTTGCCAATTAACAGGTCGCTGTAAAATGTTTTTCAGGTATATTGACTTTCCAATAAAATAGACAATTTAATTAACAAGGAATGAAATGTTAATGAAATACTATTTTACATACTTTTATATTAGGACTGCTTTAAAGCGAATGACTGTATTAAAGTAATTCATAAACAATCATAAAAGGATACACAACTTCTAAATAAAAGTAAGTAATTTTGAAAACATAAATTGAATCTGTAATCAGATAAAATTAGAAAATTGACAGATTGATAGATTAGAATACAGAACTATCAGACGGAGGGGTGTGAACTAGTGTCTACGGGACTAACAAAATACCGCTGATACTCATTGATAATACCGTCGTACTGGTACTAAGTCCCTTTTGTATTATCAACGACAGCAAACGAGACACTTTGATGTCCATATCAAAACCAAACACTTCAGAAGCAGCCAGAAATGTCTACAGGATCAATAGCCTAATTTTCTGCTCACGATCTTTAATTTATTCAGACATTTAGCCGGAGTTTAATTGATTATTCTGGCGGAGAAGGCTTCCATATTGGTACTTGAAAGAAGATATTTTGTATTACTGCTGAACCAGCATGTTTTGTGCTCAGCATTTTGAATAATTGATATACAGTCTACTTTTAACTGCATTTCCAAAGAAGTTTACATTAAGGTAGATTTACAACAGAAAGGTGCAGTTGAAGCACTTGGTACAATTTAAACTAAATCAACAATCAGTGCAATGATACTGATTTCTCCCATCAGAGTTTTACTTAAGCAAAAGTCTCATCAATTAATCATGCAATCCTGCAATGAATTATTGCAATCTAATTTACACTTAATCCTGACACCTTACCAGACTTGAGTATATTACTACGAAAGATATGCTTCTCTACATTTACAAAATAAACGATTGGTTTAATTTTATTCAAAACAATGCTATAATTATGACAGGAGACGCACCTGTGCCCTTTGTTTTGCCATGGCAGGCATTTTTACATTCCTCTTCAGTTTCGAAATTATTCTCGTTTCCATCGCAACCCCCGTACCAGAATCTCCGGCATCCTGGTTCAGAGGCCTCAGAGTCGAAATACCAACGTATCAACCAGTCCCCGCATTTTGTGCCGCGGTCCGACTTCATGTTACACATGCTCCAGTAGTGGTCACCTAGCAAACTGTTACCAGCATCGTCTGATTGAAGGTCAGTCTCGATTTTAGATTCGCTACATACGACGTGCGATAGAACACTGCCCACTATTACAACAATTCCAATCATCGTTTTAGACGAGTGAAATGTTTCCTTCATTTTGTTTTGTAAAATGTTTCTGTTTTTTATTTAAGAAATATGTTTTAAAATCCTTATTTGTACACAAGATTTAATGATGCCACCATAAAATGTAGCGTGTTAATCCATCAACCAATATTTTTCATATTATTTGGCCTAAATGAAATGTTTGATGAACTTTAAAATATTGACAATGGTTTAAATACAACTCTTCCAATATTTTTCAGGTTTTCTGTATTCTGTCACCAAATGCCATATACATTTGACATTTCACACTATACGACATTTTATTTCCAACCTGATGTAGAGTTTATACCTCTCAAGTTTTAATATATCTCAAGCAAATATTTACAGAGTTATATTTACAGAAAAAAAAATTGCTTATTTGATTTATTCCAAATTTGTTTTGCAAAATACACTGTCTAATCATCAACATTATCTGCCCCAAAACAAATAAGACTTGCATTAATTATTCATTAAAAAATCCAGCAATTTATGCAAGTATTTTCAGTTCAATTAGTTTTTGTAAATTTTCCCTCCCCAAGAGCACAGGCCAGTGTTTCTCACTAAATTCATTTCATTTCAAACTACATTAAGCCTTCACAGTGATCCCCCATTAACATAATCTCAGTCTAAAACAGTGACATAAAAATGTAGAAAAAAAGATATCGACTAGACATATTTTGGGCTACTATATTTTTTTATCTAGCAAAGCAAAATGTAAAGGTTAATATTTTACAGATGCTTTTGAAAAATATCAAATTTAATTACATCAACATAAAACCAGTAATTTATATACTTGGTAACAAAATAGTAGCTGAGGAAAATATATTCTTAACTGAATTTAGATTTCAAGCAAATAATACATATTATGGCTATTATGACTAACTTGTTTTAAACCATTGACAATATTTCAACATCAAATGTTACATCATATAATAATATAATATAATATTTTTAATCCATGACAATTTTACTCCAATCCACACATCACAGTTAAGTTAATTATGGAGAAAAAAAATCACAATTTTAAAAACTCCATGTACTGTAATTGTAAACATCACAGAAATGTTTCACTTATACCCAGCAGATATTCCATTACATCTAGGAAACTTTCCACTGTGGCCCTGTCACCCTATTCCTACTGGCCCACAACTGCTATTTGGTCAATATATTATTGCCTGCCAAAAGTTTATAAGTTATCCACTACTACACACTGATGAAAGAAAGCTAAAAGCTATTCACTGTTATCAGTTTTATAACTACAGTGCACTAGGGCATCAATCCATGAATGAGTAAAAAACTTGAATGGATCACCAGATGAAACCGTTTATGGGGTTTTTAAGTCAGGAAGGGTATTTTGTGACAGTCTTGAGAAGATAAGGCCAGCCCTTTTTTATTTTCTGGTTTACAAACATTTTTGGGGAACATGTCCACTGGCAGGTCGAAAAAAAAAAAAAAAAAGTGTTCAAATCTTAACACAACGAACGATTTCCAGTTAGCAAATTTATAATTAATAACAATATCAACATTAAAACACACTATTATGTGGAGTTAGAATAAGACGTCAAACATGATATAAACTGTTTTATTACACCAATGTTTCATATGCAGTTTAACCATTTGTATTTATGAATTTTACAGAGTAAATAAGCGTAATAGATGCCTGCATATATTTTAACAGCATCATTAAAATTGATTTTACCACAAAGTTGTATACTTGTATGGATTTACAAAATGTAAAGTGAGATGCCTTTTTAAAAGAAGACGAGTTAACCTGTGCAGGACTGGAATCCACAACTGCCCGAACACAGACCTTGCAAAACGAGCTTAATCTAACCACACAACACAAATTTTGAAAATAATTGCTGTGAGGTCTCGAAAAACATATTAAATTTAACTATATCAAGAGAAAAGTCCAAATAATAAGACGTTAATTGTTTGGATTCTTATTAAGTCTTAATTCTTATTAAAAAAGAGAAACCAGTTTTAACATAATTTTTTTTTTTAATATTCAACTCTGTGTAAATGCAAAATCTTCATGTATATATCAAATTTATCAGATATAAACTGAACTGCTAGTGTGTGTTAAATTATTGCATTACAATTGTGACAGAAACAAAATACAAGGCAAATAAGAAATTCTTATTGTGTCGCGAAAATATATATCATCAACAAAATGCAACCATGACTTTCTCTGTTAAGTTTATGCGAGACAAAGCTGTCTGTCCCCACATCCTCGTTTCGATGTGCCCGCAAGAAAATCTTGTTACTAATGATATTATTTGTTACAAATGCCACTTGAAAATATACATCCAGTGCCTTCCACAGGATTTTTTTAGGCGTCCCCGTTCCGAGAGGGGTGGGTTAGGGAAGGGTATCCCCTCCGTACGTCAAATTTTTTTGCGGCATGTGTCAAATGACGTCATCTGGTGCATTTTAGCTATTAAAATTAAGGCTAAGATGTTTTCAGTTTTTTGTACAAGTTTAAACGAAATGAAATAAACGAAACATCACCGTTTGAACGGCATACCTCTAGCCTTTTAAAAGCAAAAGCATCATTGTTGTTGCGAAACTGAAAGTAATTATTTTTTCCGGATGTTTATGTCCAATGCGCATCACATTCACACAGTGACGTCATGTCCAAACCCACTATTCTCGTCGTTCTCGTAATCTTTAGGTTACACTCGATCTACTGATGGAGCCTTTTTTATTCAACATATAGGCATGTATTTAGTGTTTTAAAACTGTTTTAATCGTTACAGCTGTTGAACAAAGTACTGACTGAATAATTGGTGAATTGTAAAGATCTTGATTAAAATATATTTATATTATATACATGCTTTGTTCCTGCAAAAACGGCGGGAAAATTTCCTCGTGCACATCGTGCCTGGTTGTCAAATGTTAAAGACCTGTATGTATGTAAAGCACATGATCGTTACACACACGCTTTCCATGCGTGGAACGTGACGTCGTGTTTCAGCAGACATTTCGCACTCTTTTGTAGAAAACACGGGTTTTACATGGCATACATGTACATAAACAACGGCGGACACCTTGCTTAAAAAAATTGAATATGTCAAAGAAATACACCCATGATATAAGGAGAAAGCCTGCATTTTGAATATGTCAAAGAAATGCACCCATGATATAAGGAGAAAGCCTGCATTTTGAAGTATGTCAAAGAAATGCACCCGTGATATAAGGAGAAAGCCTGCATTTTGAAGTATGTCAAGGAAATGCACCCATGATACAAGGAGAAAGCCTGCATTTTGAAGTATGTCAAGGAAATGCACCCATGATATAAGGAGAAAGCCTGCATTTTGAATATGTCAAAGAAATGCACCCATGATACAAGGAGAAAGCCTGCATTTTGAAGTATGTCAAAGAAATGCACCCACGATACAAGGAGAAAGCCTGCATTTTGAAGTATGTCAAAGAAATGCACCCATGATATAAGGAGAAAGCCTGCATTTTGAAGTATGTCAAAGAAATGCACCTATGATATAAGGAGAAAGCCTGCATTTTGAAGTATGTCAAGGAAATGCACCCATGATACAAGGAGAAAGCCTGCATTTTGAAGTATGTCAAAGAAATGCACCTATGATATAAGGAGAAAGCCTGCATTTTGAAGTATGTCAAAGAAATGCACCCATGATACAAGGAGAAAGCCTGCATTTTGAATATGTCAAAGAAATGCACCCATGATATAAGGAGAAAGCCTGCATTTTGAAGTATGTCAAAGAAATGCACCCATGATACAAGGAGAAAGCCTGCATTTTGAATATGTCAAAGAAATGCACCTATGATATAAGGAGAAAGCCTGCATTTTGAATATGTCAAAGAAATGCACCCATGATATAAGGAGAAAGCCTGCATTTTGAAGTATGTCAAAGAAATGCACCCACGATACAAGGAGAAAGCCTGCATTTTGAAGTATGTCAAGGAAATGCACCCATGATATAAGGAGAAAGCCTGCATTTTGAATATGTCAAAGAAATGCACCCATGATACAAGGAGAAAGCCTGCATTTTGAATATGTCAAAGAAATGCACCCATGATACAAGGAGAAGGCCTGCATTTTGAAGTATGTCAAGGAAATGCACCCACGATATAAGGAGAAAGCCTGCATTTTGAAGTATGTCAAAGAAATGCACCTATGATATAAGGAGAAAGCCTGCATTTTGAAGTATGTCAAAGAAATGCACCCATGATACAAGGAGAAAGCCTGCATTTTGAAGTATGTCAAAGAAATGCACCCACGATACAAGGAGAAAGCCTGCATTTTGAAGTATGTCAAGGAAATGCACCTATGATACAAGGAGAAAGCCTGCATTTTGAATATGTCAAAGAAATGCACCCATGATACAAGGAGAAGGCCTGCATTTTGAAGTATGTCAAGGAAATGCACCCATGATATAAGGAGAAAGCCTGCATTTTGAATATGTCAAGGAAATGCACCTATGATATAAGGAGAAAGCCTGCATTTTGAATATGTCAAGGAAATGCACCCATGATATAAGGAGAAAGCCTGCATTTTGAAGTATGTCAAGGAAATGCACCCATGATACAAGGAGAAAGTCTGCATTTTGAAGTATGTCAAAGAAATGCACCCGTGATATAAGGAGAAAGCCTGCATTTTGAAGTATGTCAAAGAAATGCACCCACGATACAAGGAGAAAGTCTGCATTTTGAAGTATGTCAAAGAAATGCACCCATGATATAAGGAGAAAGCCTGGATTTTGAAGTATGTCAAGGAAATGCACCCATGATACAAGGAGAAAGCCTGCATTTTGAAGTATGTCAAGGAAATGCACCTATGATACAAGGAGAAAGCCTGCATTTTGAATATGTCAAAGAAATGCACCCATGATATAAGGAGAAAGCCTGCATTTTGAAGTATGTCAAGGAAATGCACCCATGATATAAGGAGAAAGCCTGTATTTTGAAGTATGTCAAAGAAATGCACCCATGATACAAGGAGAAGGCCTGCATTTTGAAGTATGTCAAAGAAATGCACCTATGATATAAGGAGAAAGCCTGCATTTTGAAGTATGTCAAGGAAATGCACCCATGATACAAGGAGAAAGCCTGCATTTTGAAGTATGTCAAGGAAATGCACCTATGATACAAGGAGAAAGCCTGCATTTTGAATATGTCAAAGAAATGCACCCATGATATAAGGAGAAAGCCTGCATTTTGAATATGTCAAAGAAATGCACCCATGATATAAGGAGAAAGCCTGCATTTTGAATATGTCAAAGAAATGCACCCATGATATAAGGAGAAAGCCTGCATTTTGAAGTATGTCAAAGAAATGCACCCACGATACAAGGAGAAAGCCTGGATTTTGAGTATGTCAAGGAAATGCACCCATGATACAAGGAGAAAGCCTGCATTTTGAAGTATGTCAAGGAAATGCACCTATGATACAAGGAGAAAGCCTGCATTTTGAATATGTCAAAGAAATGCACCCATGATATAAGGAGAAAGCCTGCATTTTGAATATGTCAAAGAAATGCACCCATGATATAAGGAGAAAGCCTGCATTTTGAATATGTCAAAGAAATGCACCCATGATATAAGGAGAAAGCCTGCATTTTGAAGTATGTCAAAGAAATGCACCCACGATACAAGGAGAAAGCCTGGATTTTGAAGTATGTCAAGGAAATGCACCCATGATACAAGGAGAAAGCCTGCATTTTGAAGTATGTCAAGGAAATGCACCTATGATATAAGGAGAAAGCCTGCATTTTGAATATGTCAAAGAAATGCACCCATGATATAAGGAGAAAGCCTGCATTTTGAAGTATGTCAAAGAAATGCACCCACGATACAAGGAGAAAGCCTGGATTTTGAAGTATGTCAAGGAAATGCACCCATGATACAAGGAGAAAGCCTGCATTTTGAAGTATGTCAAGGAAACGCACCTATGATACAAGGAGAAACCCTGCATTTTGAATATGTCAAAGAAATGCACCCATGATATAAGGAGAATGCCTGCATTTTGAATATGTCAAAGAAATGCACCCATGATATAAGGAGAAAGCCTGCATTTTGAATATGTCAAAGAAATGCACCCATGATATAAGGAGAAAGCCTGGATTTTGAAGTATGTCAAAGAAATGCACCCACGATACAAGGAGAAAGCCTGGATTTTGAAGTATGTCAAGGAAATGCACCCATGATACAAGGAGAAAGCCTGCATTTTGAAGTATGTCAAGGAAATGCACCTATGATACAAGGAGAAAGCCTGCATTTTGAATATGTCAAAGAAATGCACCCATGATATAAGGAGAAAGCCTGCATTTTGAAGTATGTCAAGGAAATGCACCCATGATATAAGGAGAAAGCCTGTATTTTGAAGTATGTCAAAGAAATGCACCCATGATACAAGGAGAAGGCCTGCATTTTGAAGTATGTCAAAGAAATGCACCTATGATATAAGGAGAAAGCCTGCATTTTGAAGTATGTCAAGGAAATGCACCCATGATACAAGGAGAAAGCCTGCATTTTGAAGTATGTCAAGGAAATGCACCCATGATACAAGGAGAAAGCCTGCATTTTGAATATGTCAAAGAAATGCACCCATGATATAAGGAGAAAGCCTGCATTTTGAAGTATGTCAAGGAAATGCACCCATGATATAAGGAGAAAGCCTGTATTTTGAAGTATGTCAAAGAAATGCACCCATGATACAAGGAGAAGGCCTGCATTTTGAAGTATGTCAAAGAAATGCACCTATGATATAAGGAGAAAGCCTGCATTTTGAAGTATGTCAAGGAAATGCACCCACGATACAAGGAGAAAGCCTGCATTTTGAAGTATGTCAAAGAAATGCACCTATGATACAAGGAGAAAGCCTGCATTTTGAATATGTCAAAGAAATGCACCCATGATACAAGGAGAAGGCCTGCATTTTGAATATGTCAAAGAAATGCACCCATGATACAAGGAGAAAGCCTGCATTTTGAATATGTCAAAGAAATGCACCCATGATACAAGGAGAAAGCCTGCATTTTGAAGTATGTCAAAGAAATGCACCCATGATACAAGGAGAAAGCCTGCATTTTGAAGTATGTCAAGGAAATGCACCTATGATATAAGGAGAAAGCCTGCATTTTGAATATGTCAAAGAAATGCACCCACGATACAAGGAGAAAGCCTGCATTTTGAATATGTCAAAGAAATGCACCCATGATATAAGGAGAAGGCCTGCATTTTGAATATGTCAAAGAAATGCACCCATGATACAAGGAGAAAGTCTGCATTTTGAAGTATGTCAAAGAAATGCACCCACGATACAAGGAGAAAGCCTGCATTTTGAAGTATGTCAAAGAAATGCACCCACGATATAAGGAGAAGGCCTGCATTTTGAAGTATGTCAAAGAAATGCACCCATGATACAAGGAGAAAGCCTGCATTTTGAAGTATGTCAAAGAAATGCACCCATGATACAAGGAGAAAGCCTGCATTTTGAATATGTCAAAGAAATGCACCCATGATATAAGGAGAAGGCCTGCATTTTGAAGCAAAAGCAATTATATATTTTTAAAATCACATTTGCATCCTATGAAAAATTATATGCAACAATTGCTTATGAACGAGTTAGTAGACACTACAATTTAATAGCTTCAGATTTGGTGGTGTTATCTAATGGATCATCTACTGTTCTGTTCCAAATATTCATTTTCTTAAAAATAAATTTAAGTTTATTTATGCTTCAAAGATTTTGGTGAATCACAATACATTTTAATGATAAATTTAACATATGATATATGATCGCCATAAACGAACACTATCACTTGTACTAAATGATACAGTCTATTTATGCTATTTCTGGTCTGAACTCGACTAGAACCATAACTTGGTGTGTTATTGAAATGCATTTAGAATTCAGTACCGTGAAATAGCGGACGGAAATATGGTCCGATTAGGTACCAGGGCATGAAATGTACCCATCCAGTCATAATACACCTCACCACATACCTCACTGCTTTCCAGAAATCTTACTGTATTTGGATCAAATCAACAGTGTTGTTTTCAATCCATCATTGCTTTTGAGAAATATGGAAGTATTTGGATAAAATCAACGCTGTTGTTTTCGATCTATCGTTGCTTTCCAGAAATGTTACTGTAGTTGGATCAAATCAACGCTGTTGTTTTCAATCTATAATTGCTTTTGAGAAATTTTACTGTATTTGGATCAAATCAACACTGTTATTTTCAATCTATCATTGCTTTTGAGAAATTTTACCGAATTTGGATCAAATCAATGCTGTTGTTTTCAGTCTATCATTGCTTTTGAAATTTTTTACTGTATTTGAATCAAATCAACACTATTGTTTTTTATCTATCATTGCTTTCCAGAAATGTTACTGTATTTGAAACTAATCAATTAACCCTGTTGTTTTTAATCTATCATTTGTGCATTTTGGAATCAGCAAATCATGGTATTCTTGTTTCTTACAACATATGTTCACAAATTAGCCCTACTGTTTTAATGTGCATGAATAAATTAATATAATATTTGTGTATGAATGATGTTTGCAAAGCCAAGCAGGGCAACTGCAAACAGATATATGAGGCGTGTCGTAGGAAAACCAGGATTAATACATGTGCGTAAATTTTCGTCCCAGATTAGCCTGTGCAGTTGGCACAGGCTAATCCAGGATGTCACTTTCCACTTTTATGGTATTTTCTGTTTCAAGGAAGTCTCTTCTAAACATAAAACCACTATAGGCGGAAAGTGTTTTCCCCGATTAGCCTGTGTGGACTGCACAGGCTAATCCGAGACGACACTTTACGCACTTGCATTAAGCCTGGTTTTCCCACGACATGCCTCATATGTAGTTTCTAGTTTTAAATTAAATGAATAGTAAATATAAATAGAATGTTTGCCTTTGGGTTTCGATAAAGTCATATGCATGACCTAACTACGATCACTTCTTGTGTTTTAATGAAAATAAAAAGTAAACCAAGTGCACTAGCGGATCCAGGGGCGCTCCCGGCGCGCGCCCCCCTAAAACTCCCGGAGCATACATATACGTGCATATATAAAATGGTCAAAACTGGATAAAAATTTTTTTCGCTTGCTTTGCTCGCCCAAGATACACACCAACTACAGTCAAACATACCCGACCTAGCCTGCCCCCTACGATTTATTACGTACACCGTAGTACCGGCGTCAAAGTTTATTGACAACGATAAACTATATACCTTTATTTGTGGATGATATTGTTTTCTTTTTTTAATTCATATATATGAAGATGTCAGATACAAAGGATACCACATAAAAGACATTTATACTTTTCAAATAATTTTATTTAAAGTCGAATTTCAAGTCAAATCAATGACTTCTTTCGAGTTTCAACAGTTTTGTCTCAATAAATAGTTTTTCCCAAAAATCAAAATCAACAAACATTTTGTTAAATGTTCCATTAGCAAATCACATCATATTTCATACTGTTTTATGCATTCATACAAAATGAGATGGGTTTCCGCAACGTTGGCTCCAATACCTAGTGATTTCATATTTGTCTCAATACATAGTTTAGTTCACAAAAATCTAAATCGAAAAACTTTTGGTTAAATGTTCCATTAGCAATCATACCATATTTTATATTGTTATATGCATTCATACAAAATAAAGTGACAAATTAAATGGGTTTCCACAACGTTGGCTCCATTTCCTGTGATTTCATATTTGTTCCGGCACCATATGTCAGCAAAATTGACACAACATCGGCATCATTTGCCGTATTATTTCACAACGCAATCATACGAGTACATTTCGCAATATTTCGTGTACAAATCACGTTCGTCTGTCTGTCCGTTAGTTCATTTCGATGAAACAAAAGCAGATGAACAGTGCATAGCACATTTAACGACAATTGATGAGCATGACTGTGAACGTGTGAGTTATTTAATGGCATTCACTTTGAAAAGAGAACACTTCACTTCGGTAAATGAATAATACTAATAATTTTCGATGTGTTTGTGATTGAATGTAGTCAGCTATGGATTTTACATGTTTAAAAATGTTCCTGGTATATATAACATTGAATGTCAAATACGTATTTAGTTATCAGGCATATCAAACAATGGCCAAAACAGGTTCATGACATACAGATGAACCAATGTGTCTTTCAACCATAACACGGTGAAGTATTAGTTTATTTAGTGAAACAAATTGCAATTGATGATGATGACGATGATGATGATGATGATGTGATCTGTAGCTGATGACTGCAGACCCATAGACAACATAAAGGGGTTATAACTGCACGACCAATAGTTTACGCCCCCCCAACCCGAAATCCAGGAGCCGCCCCTGAAGGCACAGATGAATATGAACATTTGAGGAGGTTTCCAAGTTTGATATGTATTAATCACTTGTGTTGATATTTTAATACTACCATTAATACTGGTCAAACTGAAATGTTAAGTATCAGTGTTAAGTATTAATGATGCTTGAATCTAGTTTTTTTTGAAACTTTGGAAGTTATGCTATTAAAAGCTCCTTTGATCCCTAAACAGACAGATGCACAATAAAGAATTTGTTCTATAAACACGGCCTTTATATGTGTTCCAATAGAGTACTCCTTATTAATCCCCACCTTTATAAGGTTTGGATAATTTTTCATGTTTATTTAGCTAAAAAGCCATTCAAGTTTGAATGACACCTTTTATACAAATATTTATACAAACAATTTCATTATTTACAGATTTACCCACCACACTCTTAAATGGACTTCTGACCATTTAATAAACTGTGGACCATTATTAATTAAATGCCTTGAGTTACTCCCCAGGTATTTTCAATTGGGCTTAAAATTAACTATAATGTCACAGAAGGTTTGAATACAGTAAAACTATTACAGTTCAGTTATGTTAAGAAAACATAAATACACCCTAAATGTTTATCTTTCATTTCTTGAGGTATGTGATGATATATTGTCTAATTGACACTTTTACAAATTTACATTGAAAAATATGTGCCAGAATATATTAAGGTAACATGGGACTTGACTCTGCATGGTGTTCTCAATAGGTCAGGTTAAAATCTCTTAAAATAATGCATAATACCAACGCTTTTTAACTGTAATATCAACAAAATTATTAGTTTATTTTAAGCAAAAACTTAAGAGTTTAATTTATTGTGACAAATAAACTATTTATACCATGTTAACATTTCAAGGGCTAGCAGACATACATGCAAATTTTAATGACCACATTTTACCATAATACGATGATGCTCAGACTGAAATTTGGACAACTAATCTAAGTGGGTGAAGGATAAAATGCCTTTAAAATTTGTCAAGGCGCTGCCCGTTAGGTTACAAAGTTTAAATATGCATTCACAACAATGTTTCTTTTTGATAAAACAGAGACAGAGATTTTAATCAAGACCCTGTGACCTCAGCTGTCAGCACCTATGGTATTTTACAGCTGGTTATGTACCCAGATGGACAGACCACCTCCAAATGGACAGTGAAGCAGGCTAGCAAATCTGACAACTCATTTTCTAATTTTCATCTCCTGTCACTGAAAGCACACAGACACTATCTCCAGACCATCAGAAATGGCCGCACCATTTGTGGTCAAACTGACCACATTATCTCCAAATAATGACCATCAACAACAGCAGGTCTTATGCAAGCCATTACTTGCAACTGGGGTTCCCATGGTTTTGAAGTATTTACAATGTTTCCAATTACAGGGTAAATAAATGGTCGCCACACACAGTCATATGCAGTTGCTAAGCACCTTAAATCACAAACATACAAGTTACTTCATATAAAATGTATTACTATGTTACCTAAATTTTATATGTATTAAATGGAGAATGAAGTTAAAACATAAAATAATAATGTTATGCTAGATGACCTTTATTCTGACAGCCACCTCCAATATGGATGTTGCCAGTTGATCAAATCAATAACTCACATACATTAAATAATAATCTTTTTTTTTCAATCAAGAAGAGAAATTAATAAAGTTAAAGATTTTTTTCCAACAAGGTTTGGCTTCACTTGAATATGATTATTATTTACATTCCATTTTTGGGGCCATTAGTATAATTTGGAATTACATCTTCAGCATATTATCACAGTTTAAAATATTAACGATACACACCTATTCGGTTAAAGAATGGATATAGGAAAAACATGAATCTACAGTGAACTATAAAAGGACTCGGCTGGTTGATTTCTATCTACCCCCAAATGTTTGTAGGCAACCTGTTTTAAAAGCATACCTGTAATTTTCACTGTTTTAGGTCTGAGGATTTAAATGACATGTAAATTGTTTCAGCCTCAGGTGATAGGGTGTGGACGGCCTGGTCAAAATAGCCATGAACAACAAGTATTTTAACACACTGTGGACATTTTGACACAGGAAATTGTTATTCTCCAAGTGCAGCATCTGTAGCATTCAGCACATAAATAGTCAATAGAAGGACTCAAGTTCACAAATGACATCATGCTATTCTTTTTTTGTCATCTGTAACAACAATTTTTAAACATTATAATTGGTGAATAGGTCAATGAAAACATGTAAACATATAATTATTATACTATGTAAATATTAGATAGATGATCAATGAAATAAAATGTAGGACAGCAAACTAAGTTTTATTTTTACTTTTTAAGATAAAACTGAAAATACCATGTTTGTTATCTGGTTGAGGTTTGTAGAAGTCATACACACACAGTCCTGTTACTTTCTGTATCTCACTTTCTATGGTAACTTACAGTGGTACACATTTTGTCACCAACTGTCTTTATTTCACACCATAGGTACCAAAATCTACCGATGAAAAGGCCATAAAAATTACCATACAAAAGCAATTAGACCTTTGCAAGACCTCACTGTGGTCAGTGATTGCCCTGTTTCAATAAACCCCTGTTCCTATTGTGATAGCAACAAAGGGGGGGGGGGGGGGGGGGTAATTTCAAAATCACTGTCATGTGAATGAATTATGGGCATTAGTCCACTAAGATGCATAACTATTTGCTTACACAAAAAGTTAACATTTGAATTCGAACTCAGATTTATAACTGGATTATGATTTGACCAAACTTAAAGTTTTCATTGTGGAATTAAAAATTGAATACATTACATTGAAACATTAAGATTAATCCAGGTGTAAAGAAACAAGAGCTTTGTCACAGGAGTGGCAGCGGGCCCCAAATGATAGCATGTTTGAAGTTGAGGAACCTTTTTTTATTTTTAGTAACGGTGACCTTGACCTTGATCCCACCCACCCCCTTTGCAATCCCAAGCGATGTCTTGATAAAAGGTATCTATGTATGAAGTTGAATTACAACAGCTCAATTCGTTCTCGAGTAATTGAGCGGAAACCGTTTTTCTATTTTTTGTAACGGCAACCTTGACAGTGACTCCATCCACCCCCTATGTAATCCAGAGCCAGGTCTCGATATAAGGTATCTATGGATGAAATTTCATTAAAATATTTCAATTCGTTCTCAAGATAGAGAGCTGAAACCAAAAGTTGACTCCGCCTGAAAATGACAAAAAGTAACGGTTCTTGTGCACTGCACTTCTCTTCAATGAGATCTATCTACCTATGAAGTTTCAAGTTAATACCTCTTATAGTCTAAGAGTTATGCTCCAGGCAAGAAAAATTAACAAAGGGCAATGACTCCAGAATTATAAAGTGCAGATTAACGGTTCTTGTGCACTGCACTTCTCCTCAATGAGATCTATTCACCTATGAAGTTTCAAGTTAATACCTCTTATAGTCAAAGAATTATGCTCCAGGCAAAAACAAAGTATGAACAATTAACAAAAGGCAATAACTCCAGAACCATGAAGTGCAGAGTAATGGTTCTTGTGCACTGCACTTCTCCTTAATGAGATCTATCCACCCATGAAGTTTCAAATTAATAACTGAAACGGTTTTGAAGTTATGAAAGAAAAACATGAAAAAATGTGGATAGACAGACGGACAGACAGACAGACAGGGTGATTACTATAGGGCACTCGCACAAAATTTGCGGGGCCCTAATTAATAGTTAACTCTCTGTAAACTCTGATAATACCAACTATTTAGAATGTCAATCCATTTATTACTCAACATACTTAAGCTGCAACTGCGGGGGTTGAGTGGTCGTACAAAATACCATGTAGCAGAACAATAGAAAATAATATAATCAAATACAAATTTATAATGGCTGCAGACTGAATATACATTTTTTATGCACCATATAATACCGTATATCCGGTAATTTTCGTGTCATGCAAATTTCGCTAAAATTGCAAAAAATGCATTTCTGCGTTTTGATATTTTTTCGCGATTGTGTGCAATAAAATATGCAGTTTTGCAGTTGTGTGCCTCTGGTACAGACTAACTTTATACATTGCTGCGTATGTTTTACGATAAATTTATAATATTTATAATTTCCACGTTTAGGAGATGACCTGACATTACTAGTGTTACTAACAGTCTCCAATTTATCAGCCAGTTCAAACATAGGAGTTTTATCATCCTTCGCCTTTAAAACTTCAACAAATATTAGCATTGACACATTGACATTTCCACTATTCAAGAAAGAACTAAAACAAAGGACAAGAACTTCAAGGTTTGTATGTGTGTGAATTTATTTCAATTTGATCACAATAAACACCGAATGACACATAATTAAGAACAAGGTAAAACCATGACAAACAATCACAAACTACAATTTGCACAATTAAGACTGGATTAACGGAACAACCCTATTTATAATCAATTAAAATTGATTATAGTGAAATAATTAAGTAGAGGACTGAGAATTGCCGCGGTGGCAACTTTACAGCTTGGATAATAGAATGTTGCTCATTATCTGCGTTTATAATTTTAGCGTTTCCATTGTGACTGCGAATATCGTGAAAATATTTTCTGACAGTGAAAATTTCCGAATATATGGTATATATTAAATTTCTTACCATCTTTAAATTTTAGGAGCTAGGTTTTACTATCTGTTCGAAACATGCCAACAAATTATAAATTTAAAATTTTCAGTCCATCTTCATTTCAATTTAATAAGCTGCAGCAAATCACTGTCATTAACCCTTTATCAAACATGGGTATCAGGCACAGGGCCAGCACTGGTCAGTAACTGTACCATAGGTCATCTGGTGCAAATAACATGAATGACAATTGCATCACTATCACCCCAGACTATCTTATGTCAACATGTCTACAAAAGGATCTCGCAATACTTAAACAGGTACTAAGCATGGAACAACTGCAATGGATACTGATGATATCTTGCTAAGTCCTCCATTGTTATTGCAAATTTTGCCGACTTATATCTTTGCAAACAGTGCAGAGTGCACTTAATAAAGTCAACAAGTTAATAATCAAAATTGTATTAACAAATGTTGGTCAATATATAAGCAAACATTGCAACATACCCATATGGTCAAAGGGGCAATGGAGCAGAGCTAGTGTTGCATAATAACACGCAACTGACTGTATGATGCAGGAAATAAACATTTAATGACCGTGTGAAATTCTCTCTGTGAGTATAATGTTTATTTAATTAACAATTATGATTTACATACCACATAATGCACCTATCAATATTTGGGGTGGGGTGGGGGGGGGCGGGGAGCGGCGGGCATATACAGGACTTTAGACTGAAAGCAATTCCCGACAGGCGGAATTAGACACGCCGAATGATTCCGGGTCCCGGGAGATGGACTTTGTTTGGAATTTAGATCCCAGTAATATTGTCCCCCAGGCCATTTGAAACACCAAGCACACGCATTCAGGGGATTTAGACAAAAATGCTTGGCTCTAGGGTTGAGAATTAGATCCCCCAAAATACAGTTAGTCAAATTCCCCTGGGATTACCCACCGCTCCCCCCCTGGGGGAAAATATAGATAGGTGCATAATTGCTTTGCATGTCTTACACTTTCAGTTACATAACAACTGTCTAGAAAATGTAAATACAGACTTGATATCAGTTTAAAATGTATGAGGCAAAAATTACTGTTAGCTCATATTATATAGTGGAAATAAAACATATGCAGTTGTTCACTGTTTCAGTTAATTGTAACCAGTACCTTGGCCGAGAACCAGTATGAAAGAAGCCTGATTCCAAAGAATGAAAGTGCACCAATCTCATTAAAATCATCTCCATTCTTACGCCACTATATTATCAGCTGAATGGATCTGATGACATCGCATTTGGGGTCTCGTTTAGATGACCTTTTCCGGAGCCAATCAAAATGTTCGCTTCAAAATGTTGAGGTATAACTTATATGTAAAACACAAAAACTATGCACGAAAGTAACGTAAACTTCGGGTGTCTAGTCGCCTAAGGTACCACTATATCCATTGTTATCCACATGAAAATTAAATATAAATGATTTATTCCCGAGGATCAGTTGGAAAGGCATCACTTTTTTAAAACTGTGGTCAAACTTTGTTGTGCAAAGAGCAATTTCATTGGGCACAGCAGGGCTGAGATTTGTATAGTTCGGAAGGTCATTTAAATGTGACCTATCATACGATGCCTTCAGATCTTAACAACGTTAGGATTTGATTTTAATGAGTTTGGAAAGTGCACAAGCCATTTATATGATCACAAGACCAACATGCGCAATGATTTATTGGCTTATATTTCATATTGAGAGTTAAATATTAAACATATTTGGTTATTGATACTTCTTGCTTCTCTGTCATTTAAGATCAACATATTTATTGTATCCAAAAGGTAATGCATTTCCATAAGTAATCAAAAGATGAATGACTAATGTATTTGTTCCACTAAATATACCTACAAGTAAAATATTGGGGAGTTAAGCAAACTTATTTTTAAAGAGGGTTCCACACATGGGTATAAGGAATAAACGAAGCTTCACTGTAGTGCAAACGTTTTTCATGCAAACGTGTTAATATAACCTTAGATAGCATGTTACATGACAATCTGGAATACAAAAATACTGAACACAAAGTCATATTGTCTGAAAAAGATTTCCCTTGTTGAATCGATTAATTAGAATGTTTGCAATTTATTTTGACTGTGACTCAGTGACTACATGAGTCAATTTAAAAGCGCTATGGACATCTTCAAGCAATCATAAAAATCATTGATCAAATGCAATAAGCAAACTGTGTGGGGCTACTATGGAAATTGACTCACAAAGAATCCATCACTGAACCAGTGGGCATGTTCATGAAATCTTAATGCAATCTGGAATGGAACATTGGCAAGGTGTTGTGACCTTGGTAGAACCTTGGAGCCATGACTTCCCTTCTGTCCCTGTCTGAGTCACTATTGCAGCATATCTGCTGTCAACAGCAATCACAAGCATCAATTAAGTAACTCAAAATTGCTTTAATGAAATGTTTTTTTATTTGCGGCATAATTCAAGCACATGCATTTGAAGTCTTATTGATCCACTCAACTTGCAGGGTAATACTGACTATCTGATGAGAACATGCAATTCCTCTGTTATCTGCTTGGTTTCAGATGATACTGGATGATAGCAATAATTAAACAGGAACAAAATTAGTTTCTAATGGAAGTCGGACATCACATGCTCGCAACACTCATACAAAATTACTTATGAGCAAATCATGTTCATACCCGAATCTTTCAAACGATCAACAATAAACAGAGTTTCAATTAGAATTACATTTCTAATTAAATAAAATGAAACAAAGCCAGCAATCATCTTGCATACATATGGCAACAAACTTTTAAATTTCACAGTTTCTGCTCTTAATAGTTTTTACTAATATAATTATGAATGTATTCTTCATGATCTAAGGATGAAAAGGAATTGACCTCGGATCTGCAAACAAATGATAGTAATCACAAACCATTATTAATTTAGATGCTGATCACAAATATTACATCTTTATTTTTCTCTCTTTTTTTCCCCATTAAAAATATATTTGAATTTTGTTGATAAGGCCCACAAATAATAGTCACATTTCTGGTCTCCCGACCGACCCTTTACTTTTGCTGCCGACCCTACATATTTTTGGTCCAAAAATAATAAAGACTGTTACCGTGTACAACACAAACCATTCTCCCATCATAAAAAATCCCTACCTACCGACCCTTATTTTTGGGGGCAGGAGACCAGAAACGGAACTTTTTTTTTTGGGCCTAAAGCAACATTTCTGATGACAACCTTGGATTCAAACCAATCTTGGTTCAGGGTTTGTCATTAACCTCTTTCCAAAACACTTATACATACCACAAAATGGGTTCAAATCACGGCAATCACCCGGAGGAAACACAAATGAGCAGGTGAGAGATAAGCCTTCTAACAACACAGAATCCCTCGTTAATAGTTTCAATTATGCAACTGGGCTTGTAGATGGGTGGATTATTCCCCTTATCAGCTCATCAGTTGCTCTGACTAGCTAACTTTGGGCTTTAATTTGTGTTTTAATGTCACATTCTGCCTATGATGTGGAGAGTGGGGTAGATGCCATAAATTTCATCAGCAGCTCAAACAATGGCAGTGTTATTTTACAGAAGTAGGCAAGTATGTAGGAGAATCAAAACGCTGACAACGTAAAAAGACTGTTGGCGAAGAACTAAAAGCATGTGAATTATGCATTTTTGTTAAAAAGGAACATATGTTTGGATGAAGTTCAATTTTCTACCTAAAATATGGCTTCTTATTCAATATTATACGACATCATAATAAAAAAAGTAATATGTAAGTAACAAACAAAATAATAAATACTTTTCCAAGGTAATTATCAAGTGCAAACGGAATTATAAACATGCCAGTTAACAATTCAAACTGCAAGAACCATGCAGAATGACAGATGAAGCGTGGTAGTTAGGAGCATCGATTGTTAGTGCTTCGTAGCCTACTGAGTCAAAAGTGCCCTAGATTTTCCATACTACAGTTTAAAATTAATACATTGCAGTAAATTGTTGTCAAAATATTCAGAATAAGAATCATTAACAAGAACTATTAAGTTTGCAATGAGTCAAAAATAACCGATGTAGCACATTAATTTAGTGGTCTTATGCCAGGACAGCTAGGTGAATATTTCGGTTACATACAAGTTAATAGCAACAATAGGGGTGTCATTAACTGACGATTTAAAAAAACAACAAAAAAACATTTTTTAGAAACTGTAAAGGCAATAAATCACATGATATACACATTATGATTCACATGACATACATTACTAAAAGGAAAGAAAAGAGGCGTGAATTTTTGCTGTTTTGAAGAAGGACCTTTTCAGGTTTGCATCTACTTAATCGTAGCTTGCAAAGAAAAGAAGTAATTTTCAGCGGTTTGGAAATTCCCATGACTTAAGTTTAATAATTAAATCTATAGAACTAAGGTTATTGATAACCTTGAAGTAGAATTTGTAAAAGTGTTTTGCCACATGAAAATACTTGCTTCTCAAAGAACACAACTGACATGACAGGCAATCGGACATTCATGACTGCAGACAGGGCAGACAGAAGGAATGAGGGAGATATGGAGAGATAAGGCATGACTTGGCACTGAACTATTGCAGGAATAATGGACAAGAGCCCATACCTCAGTGCCTTAGGCCTTGGCAGGCAGTTTAAATTATCCAGAAACCCAATATTTTCTCCTATAAGTTTAAAACATAACTCAGTCTAAGATAGACATCTGAGAAGCAGAAAGCTTTTTATCTGCTGGACACTTATGTGCAAGCTTTATTGTTCCTCAGTACTGCAGAGTGAAGACAGACATGAAAATGAACAAACAAAACAAAAAGTCAATAGTGTTCCAGCAAAATAACATTATTGTTATCTAGATATAACAACGTTTCAGGCATGCTTCGGAATGTCTTGGAGCACTAAAAGCATGTAACGGTAAGGCCAGGACTTTTTGATTTTACGGTTTACAAAACCGGCGAACATAAATTTTCTGAAAAGGAAAAAAAATAAATTATAATTACGAATTTTTTTTTACCGATGGGGGACGAAATGTTCAAATTTTCAAAATATTTTGAGTACGAATATAATAATTTGCTCGGTAAGTCTGTTTACTTCCGTGAAACTGCTTTTTGTTTTTGACAGTATCACATGATGATTGCCGATCGAGATCAACAAATTGTTCCGGAATTTCACGGACAATTTTTTTTAAGCAAGGCGTCCGCCGTTGTTTATGTACATGTATGCCATGTAAAACCCGTGTTTTCTACAAAAGAGTGCGAAATGTCTGCTGAAACACGACGTCACGTTCCACGCATGGAAAGCATGCATGTACCGATCATGTGCTTTACTAAATACAGGTCTTTAAAGACATTGGGTGTCCTAGTTTCCCGTCAAAGGAATGTTAATCCCATGCATGATTTTTGCAGGGAGAAATCCCGTTATTGTGGTCAGTGAAGTGTTTCAAGTCTGAGGGTCGTCTCATAAATCTGTACTAGTATCCAAAATTGAACAAAAAGATTGGTACAGCAAATGGAGAAAAAATAGGTAAATTATAAACAAATTGGCGTGGTTTTTCCATGCAAATTTACTTATTGGTGGACAAAAAATTAGCAAGTGATTTTTAGTTCGTAAATTGTTGAATTTATTATATATTGTCAACTTCTAATAATGTTCAACATGTTTCATAGACGGCCCTTAAAATGACTTGTCCATTTCAAGACAGTTAATATTACCGTTAGAAGTACAGTTATTCATGGAAAGAATGAAACATGCGAAAATCAACACTGTTTTTAACAATAGAGTGACAGTTGTCTTTAACATTTGACGCGCAGGCACGATGTGCACGAGGAAAATTTCCCGCCGTTTTTGCAAGAATAAAGCATGTATATAATATAAATATATTTTAATCAAGATCTTTATAATTCACCAATTATCCAGTCAGTACTATGTTCAACAGCTGTAACGCTTTAAACAGTGTTAAAACACTAAATACATGCCCATATGAACATATTAATTAATCGAATAAAAAAGGCTCCATCAGTAGATCGAGTGTAACCTAAAGATTCGAGAACGACGAGAATAATGTGTTTGGACATGACGTCACTGTGCGAATTTAATAGCTAAAACGCACCAGATAACGTCATTTGACACATGCCGCAAAAAAATTTGACGTACGGAGGGGATACCCCTCCCTAACCCACCCCTCTAGGGACGGGGACGCCAAAAAAATCCTGTGGAAGGCATTGGATGTATATTTTCAGGTGGCATTTGTAACAAATAATATCATTAGTAACAAGATCTTCTTGCGGGCACATCGAAACGAGGATGTGGGGACAGACAGCTTTGTCTCGTATACACTTAAAACAGAAAGTCATGGTTGCATTTTGTTGATGATATATATTTTTCGCGACACAATGAGAATTTCTTATTTGCCATGTATTTTGTTTCTGTCACAATTGTAATGCAATAATTTAACACACACTAGCAGTTCAGTTTATATCTGATAAATTTCATATATACATGAAGATTTAGCATTTACACAGAGTTGAATATTTAAAAAAAAAATATGTTAAAACTGGTTTCTCATTTTTAATAAGAATTAAGACTTAATAAGAATCCAGACAATTAACGTCATATTATTTGGACTTTTCTCTTGATATAGTTAAATTTAATATGTTTTTCGAGACCTCACAGCAATTATTTTCAAAATTTGCATTGTGTGGTTAGATTAAGCTCGTTTTGCAAGGTCTGTGTTCGGGCAGTTGTGGATTGCAGTCCTGCACAGGTTAACTCGTCTTCTTTTAAAAAGGCATCCCACTTTACATTTTGTAAATCCATACAAGTATAAAACTTTGTGGTAAAATCAATTTTAATGATGCCGTTAAAATATATGCATCTATTACACTTATTTACTCTGTAAAATTCATAAATACAAATGGTTAAACTGCATATAAAACATTGGTGTAATAAAACAGTTTATACCATGTTTGACGTCTTATTCTAACTTCACATAATAGTGTGTTTTAATGTTGATATTGTTATTAATTATAAATTGCTAACTGGAAATCGTTCGTTGTGTTAAGATTTGAACACTTTTTTTTTTTTTCGACCTGCCAGTGGACATGTTCCCCCAAAAATTTTGTAAACCAGAAAATAAAAAAGGACTGGCCTAAACAAGTTGTCAAACTGTGGCACTTTCTGACAGATATGCAGTCAGGAAAAATAATTAGTGTAATGTAACTTCAGCCTCTCCCTTGTTGATGATTCAGTTTTAAGAGAATCAATGTGAATAACAAGCATATTTTGAATCCCACACTGAAAATACCAGGGAAGTTCAAAATTGAATGCTACAGAACTAAATAGGATATAATTATAGAATAAAATCAGACACAACATAAAGGAATTTAAAAAGTGTTAAAAAAACCCAGAACACATCAAATTTTCAATATCATAAATATTTAATAAATCACACAAATATTTTAAATAATTTTACAAGTAAGCAATATAATAATCAAATTTAACATTGTACCACTACAGCATTGATTTATTTAGAATATATATTTGTATGTATTTACTTACTTTATTAATACTTAGTTTTGCCATTCAAACAACTGTTGTTTTACTTCTTTACTGGTTGCCACCTCTAGGTTAAAAGCAATCTTTAAAATTTCAAGTCTGGTGAAAATTTAGTAAAGACTGTTGGACATATAGAGAAAAAACTGCTATAAATGCAAATTTTTGATAAATCAAGGGCCACAACTCTGCAGATCTTAAGGCGATTTGGATGATCATTGTTCTTGGCTAAGATAGTATGACCTCAAACATTTTCTTTTAAGTTTGGTGAAGATAGGATGAAAGCTGTTGGACTTAGAAAGCAGACACTGCAAAAACGTATATCAGATCAATCAAGGGCCACAACTCCACAGTTTCTGGGGTGATTTGGTTGATTATCTAACTTGACTGAGATATTTTATGCCTACAAAGATTTTCATGAAGTTTATTAAGATCAGATGAAAACTGTTGGACTGGCAGAGCAGAAACGAAAGTCTACCCGACCAACAACCGACAGAATGACAGTAGCAAACCAATATACCCCGCCATCTTCAATTTGTACAATGACTTCATAACTGTTTTTAATATGCATGTCAGATTGATTAATTAAATGCATATCAGATTGATTAATTAAATATAAAACATCTCCAACATAACATACTCTTATGCAATGTAGGAATCAAATTAATTTCACTAAACCAGTGACAATAAATTCACCGCATTTTCAATTTTATTACATCAGATATTCATGTCATGGGAAATTGTACAGAGCCGGGCGCCCCCATTCACACAGATTAAAGAACTTCCAAATGCCTGACCTTGAGAGAATTGACTTCTTATTAAGAAGTTCATAATGTTAATAAATGCATGACTTACATTAAATACATTCACACTAATGCAAAAACATGTTACTTGACAATATTTCACATGTAAGAGAACACATTTTAGATCCCATGTGACATTAGACCTGGTACCAACATCTGTAAAAATATTTCACAAACATTACAAAAACATGTTTCTGAAATGGGGCCTATCCAAAGGTGGAGTTCAAAGAAAAGTTATTGAAAAAAAACTCTGAAATTTCATGACCCATGTGGATTAATTATCAAATCTATGATGATAATTGTATTCCCCCCCCCCCCCCCTTGCAGTTGTCTAACATTATTTGATGTGGCTGATGAACTAGGTCACATGAGAATTTAGCTGGAGATCAAAAAAATAATGAGAATTTTTCACCTGACATAATTTGGTGTAGAGATTTAGATTGCATTAAGATTTTGCTGAATAGGTTTTTTGTCAGTTGTAATTTACAACTGTGCTGAGTTGGCTTATATAATTGATACCTATTTCCATAATCTTTCGGGAAAAGTCAGATACTGACGTATCACATAGTCTTCCATAAACAAAATAATATTACTTTTATTTGGAAAATAAATAATTGATAGTCTTTAAATGTATGTTATTTAATTATTGTTTAAAGTTTAAAACCTCTGGATAATTTGGATACCTCGAAAGAAAAAGCTATACCTTTTTTGTAAGCTTTTGTTTCATATTTTTGAAATAAATTTTGCATGTCTAGAACATCAAGCTGAATAAAATCATTCTATGTTATCAAAGACAACAATGCACCATCTACAAAGGATTATATTTCATCCAAACTTCAAAAAGCAACTGCCCTAATAGAGTCCAGTACCAAAACTGACATTAACTGAAGCCTTTTTGAACAAATTTAAGAATTATGCAAAAGTGCCAAGGAATTAGTCAGATTTGTATCCCCAC
This sequence comes from Congeria kusceri, assembly GCA_027627225.1. Classification (NCBI taxonomy): domain Eukaryota; kingdom Metazoa; phylum Mollusca; class Bivalvia; order Myida; family Dreissenidae; genus Congeria; species Congeria kusceri. The sequence goes on along the minus strand of CM051028.1, from coordinate 14,284,303 downwards.
AATACTACTGACACACACAGTACCAGGCAGTCAAGTACTGAACTAAGCTGGAAGATGAACTGTGCGTTTCCTGTCCGTAATCATTTAATCCCGATTACTATGAAGGCCATTTGCAACAAACTTGAATTACTTAAACACCAAACATTCACTATACAGTCCAAAAATATAGTACTGTAGAATGCTTTAAATTGGCTTGGACGAATTTTCGCATTTTTGTCCCAAATTTTTTTTTTTAATTTGCGTGTTCTTGAATTCGCGTCATCCTCATGACACAAATTTAAAGCCGAAAGTAGATTGACCAAATATGAAAATTATTATCAACTGCCACTAGCGTTATCCTACCATAAAGGAAAAATAATGCTATTTATTTAATGCAAAATAGTGAAATATAGAAAAATATCAGCGAGATATATCCCTATATCACTCACAGTGATGGACTACTTTTTAAAATTTTATTTGATTTGAACAATATTTAATTGTAGGTGTTGCCACCATTTATCATACAGAATTACCAAAAAAGAAAAGTAGTGAAGATTAATAACACCAAATGTTAAGAATACCTCTCTGATATATTGCAGTGTCTTTCCTCTTATTTTGTCTGTGATTTTCCTCAGTCGTATTGAGCCAAGGAGACTAGAACAGACAATGCCTGGCGGGTACAAGTTTTACCCACAAGGCATTGGAGCTCGTCATCTTGGTCCAAATTTAATTTTAGCATTCAAAGTATTTATTTTATCCTTTGCACTTTATTCATCCCAGCATAGATCTATTACACTTACTATGAACAGTAGTCTCCCTTTGTTTACATAACTGTTGTATTGCCCGTTCTCCAATTCCAAAAACAAGAATCCAGTGTACCCTTTATTAAAGTAATAACTTGTGTTCATTAAGCACATAATTATATTGTTTTATGTGTATTAAGTTTTTATATCCAGTAACCTCTCTTAAGTATTTAAGTATCCAATGTGTGTTCTTGTAAGTAGTGAAACTGTGTTCAGCGTTTAATTCTCCGCCATCTCGTTTTCTTCAAATTCTTGACCGACTTTTAATCCAATTGTGTTGTGAAGTCCGAATAATTAATATAGAAAACACTTTTTAAACGTATAAGTATGCAATTTCAGAACACTCCTAACAATACATCTTTTGTTATTTTACATTTTAACGCGCGTCTACGAGTTTAAGCAGCTTAAATTGCTTGCGATAACACATGTGCGTTTGAATGTCGTGACTGTGTTAACTATTGTTTACATAATAACACCTATGCACACGCTATTATTAGAAAACTAAATTTCTGAGAACTGAACGCACTTTCACTTTAAATATGTACTTTTATCATAAATATATTTAAAGCTAGCAGTGTGTGTTAACTTTTTTATTTAAAAGCTGACCATTATTCAACGACTACGTGTATCCAATTGTATTTAAACTTAAATAAATTTAGAAACACGGATTCTGCGTTGTCTATGAATATACTGTGTAGCATAGACTTTCATACTGTAAACACGCTGCCATGATAATGCCTTGAGTCAACAATATTTGAGATTTAAGTTGCTTAACTAGATCTAATCCATGGCACATTTGATCGTAATCCAAGATGGTGCTGGAATGTTTATTACTTATCCCGATTACTACGCATTATAGAGAAAATAGTGCGGACATAATATTGTAAATATCGTGTTTAAAATCCCCTAAATAAAAATCTAGCGTAAAGAATATTCAAATAGCATTTAAATAAAAAGAAAAATGTGTTTGTTTTCGGTGTGATAACGCATGATATCGTCACTGGAAAGGGAGACAATATATATATTTTCACTCGTGCAATCGCGCAAGCGCTCGTGAAAATAGTGTCTCCCTTTCCGGTGACGATTTCACGCGTTATCACACAGAAAACAAACAAATATCCTCTATTTATTAGATCAAGTTATCCCATCTATGATTATAAATGTACATGTAATTCTAGCATCACAAGTGTTTTTGTTATTTATGGCTAAGCGTAAAAAACGACAACGCACAGTAACAATTTGTTGTTTTCAAACATTTGCACGCCTTTTCAGGTTTGTAACACATTTATTCGTGCTGGTTTTGAATTCGCGAGGAAATAAAATCGCGAATATTAGCAAAAAATAAAAGCCCACGCGAATAAAACCAGTTCTACAGTATTTGTCGTTTGGTAACCAGTCAGAATGGTGAAACATTCGCACAAAACAGAAAAAGGCCACCTAAATATAGCTTGAAGCATGCAGTCTTATAGCAGCATTTATCTAGTTATGCCATTTATAAGCAGATTGTCACAGAGTCTGTTTAGGCATCATAATGGAAATGCAATATGCACAAATAAAGATGATCAAATGTTCACAGTGATAGGATCAAGAAAGATCAAACAACAACATGGGACGGGCTCTCACCAGACTTACACCACACACAACATAAGGAGAATAAGGAGACTGTATTGCGACTAGCGAACTTCTTTACAAAGACCGCAGATGTCTTGTTTCAGTCACAAAAACACTCGCAACATACTCCCGGTTCTTATAATATTACTAGGACTACAGATGTCTCATTTCAGTCATGAGAATACTAACATGCTTAGGTTCTATACTGAATTCAATAATAAACTAGCAAAACTGTTTTCAAATTAACATTTCCTATACTTTGATTTATCTTTGCTTGCATGTTTCATCAAAAGCTTTCTGCTACAAACAGCCAAGAAAATGCCTGTATTGAAGCAAGCAAACAACAAGTTTCATTGGCTTGTTGTTAAGTCCACACTGCTTCATCACCACCACCCCAAAACACATAAATTGAGGCATTTATAGATCTGTCAGTCAATATGACACAGGGGCGTAGCTTCCTTTAGGTACCGTAGGCACGTGCTTTACATTTTTTCAGAGATGAAAATTTTAATATGCCAAAAATGCAATAAAAACAAGAGGGGGGCTTGGGGGTGAGGGGATCGTTCTTGGTTGTGTTGATACTGCATAATTTAGCGAGTCGATTACGTCAATATGAAATAAATTTCATGAAACACACGCTTATTTTACAATTATTTTGTAGAATCGGGGTTTAGCTGAAGTTAGTTGTTTGTAGCCACATACCAGTATAAACACTCCTGGCCCAAATTATCGTTTGCAGTGTAATTTTGTAGATTCCGCCTATTGTGCCTATACATTTTTGAACCCAAGCTATGACCCTGTGATAAGAATTTCAGTACCAGCTTGATAGTTTGAACACATGGAGCTGCCATGTATTTCCATGTAAAACATGTATCAAATGTCACATTTCAAAACCATTAAATGCCAGACAAGTAATCTGCCAGTGTACCCAACTGTCATCTGCAAGGTCAGTCTGCATCTGCTCAAACATTTCACTCATGAAATATCAGAATATCAGTCATACATAGCTACACAGTCATCAAAAACACATTCATCCTGTAAAAGTTAGGTCTTTCAAGCCCCTGACATGGGGCAGAATATGCAGTGAGAAACAACACTGTTCGAAATCACTCCTCGATTTGGAAATCTCAGTAATACAAGAACTTTGGTAACTTTTAACTTTTGCCATCCACATTTAAGAACTTCTGCTGTATTTGTTGATGTTGCAATAAAAATGTGTTTATCCCATCATCACGTTGACATTGACAAAATAAACTTAGATGTATTCCACATCATGTATTCAAATGATGTCAGTAAGCTGATTTCCGTGACATCATTTTGTTTTTCCTGTTATTAAGAATGTTTTATTTTTGAATGTTTTTTTTTGTTTTTTTTCAAAATAAAGACATAAAATGATGGGATAAATAGAATACTAGCCAAGTGTTTAGTAAAGATAAATTTATTTGCTCAGCACAAAAATGTGAACCAACTCGCCAAGACTTACATTTGACAACATACCACAACGTGTCATTATGTAGCGTTGCGTGGAGAGGTGCAGTACATAGTGCAGCTATGTTCAGTGTAACAATAACGAGAGTGAAGCGTGGCGTATCGTAGTTTAAACGTAGCGAATAATGCAGCACAACGTAGCAATTCACAGGACTCTCGTTATGTTCACGTTAGGCTACGTACGGGCTGCGTTGTTCTACATTGTTCTACTTTGTTCTACGTGTAGCACTATGTATAAGTACATTGTGGTATAACATAGCCGTATTTTGAACATGTTCAAAATTCAGATTTGTTGTTTACATTGAACTATGTACCTGCCTACTTGTGCCACGTTAAGCCGCCTTACGGCCAGGTTAAACTGTGTACCTGCCACTTTGCGCAACGTAGCAACGTAGCCACGAGGTGACAAAAACGTGACACTATGACTGGGATATTAGTAATAGAGGCGGTCTGGTTTTTAACTCCCATCGAAGCACCTTGTTAAAGCACACTTAACTTGCACAGTGGTCTATTAAGATACATTTCCGAGATGCTATAAGGGCAGCACACAAACGTAAGTAACCAAAAGTAACGACAATAATTCATTTTTGCTAATTGGCAATTATGGTACTTGAATTACATCTGTCAGCCTATTGTCTTCGAACAAACCTGCTTTTGATATCATTCAATGGTACTTGAATCAACAACGACTGGGCGCAGCTAACAACAAGTCCAGTTTCTATGACAAACTACATGCAAATTTACACTGAACAAGTCTACTTGTCACATTTACTGACTTAAGCTGAAATTTCTGCATGTATATGAGAGCACCAGTTTATGAAACTACTTAAATCAGGAAATGGGGACACGGCAAAGCTGAAGCTAGCGCAGTTGTTGGCACACTCCCTTCTCACAGAGGCGATCCAGGTCCCGGCACATGTGGATTTGGCTGGTGGTCACCATACCCCATGGTTGGGTTTCCTAAGGGGCCACGGGTTTCCCCAAAGCACAAGACCACACCAAGATTTTAAGATATTTCATTAAAATTAAAACACTGGAAGAGTCAACATTGGTCTGAACATTCAACTCTCTAATATGCAAATTAGGATGGGTGCATGGACACACCCCAGGTCCTCACATGAAACTATGAAATACACACAGACATGGCACAGCTGAGAAAACATTAAGCATCTATGACAGAAAACATGTAATACATCAAAAACAAGCATCTACTTGTCACAGATACTAACTTAAGCTCTAAGTTCTTCAATGATTATCAAGTCAGACACCACCTCATTTCAAAACAACCATGAACCTTGGTCTGGGTCTGAAGAGTATGTACTTGCATATGAGCTTTTAATCATAATCAGCTCATTGTCCACATACTGACCTACTAGGCCAATAACTGCACTACAGTTATTATAACATTGAAGTACCTTATAACATTTTACAAATGTATAATTTTCAATAAACAAATTAACATTAATAGGAGAATAGTCCTGAAGCCTAATGCAGGGTCAAAATAATCAGAATAGCAAATCCAAGAATCTATATGCTTCAGTTAAGTCCAATGCCTGTGGCAAGACGTTTGCTCTGTTAGTATTTTCAACTAATACTAACCAATGAAAGTCAATTAAACCAATAATTTTTTTACCAATGAAATTCAAGGCTGAAATGTAACAACCATTTGAATAGAAATTTCTGTGGTGAAACCATAAAATATAGGGGCAATCCCCTGTGAAATGAACAGTTACTGTTCATGAATAAGTCATGAAATATTCATGAATAGTTCATATACAGAGTTCATGAAAAATCTTGAAAATACCTGGAACTGCAAATGATAAAAATCTTGAAATATGCATTAAAAAAATCAGTTCATGAACTGGACATGGTTCATGAAGTGTGCATGAAATACAATCAAGGATAGTTCACAGACTTTTCATTGCCAAAAGTCTTAAACAATTCATGAGCAATTCATAGGAAAAACTAATGCACAGTTTATGTCCAGTTCATGAACCTAGGACTGCATGAACAATTCATGAGCTTTTTTCTATATAATTGTATTGTCTCATTTGCACTTCATGTTCTGGATATGAACAGTTCATGTTCATTAGTTCTTGAATAGTTCATGAACTGTTTAAGACAGGCAATTATTGACGAGTTCACATCAATACTGTTGACTCAACTGGAGCTGATCTTTTTAACTATTAGTCCATGATTTCTACCATAGCTTGCTTCTTAAAAATTGAGCTGTTTACTGCACTTTTAAACTCCATTCCTATCAATTGTGTCTAAGGGTAGAATGGGTGCCATTGGTTAGTTTATATAAATAATAATGTATTTCAAACATTTGATACAGTGGCTGTAGAAGTAATAACAGCAAGACAATAAATTGGTTAAAAATTGCATTAACAAATGATTTAAGAGCGCCATACACAACGATGGCAAAAAGGATTTACCAACCAAAATGATGTTATCATTTAGTCGTGGCAAAATTTTCAAAATCTAACTATATTGTGATACTCATGGATTGAGCCATAACTATTTAAACAAACAAAATGTGACAAGTTCAAGACATACTGAATAAGGAACCACAGGTTATGAATGATAAATTACAAAACAACAATCAATTTGTTTTCTGAATTTGTATAAATAAGTTACCATTACAGGAAGTAAATAATTCATGAACAGCTCATGAACAGGTTATGAAACAACATATTCCCATCAAGCAACATAAAATACCAGCTTTGAGCAATTGTAATTAATATGAATAATTACTATAATATTATAAAACCATTATAATACACTACTGTCGTTAATATAGAATAGTGCCATGATGTTAGAGACATGGAGATATTTTTCTCTTTTTCAAATGAGAAATGTCAATAACTCCAATGGCTTGGCCAGACAATACAATTATAAAATTAATCACATAAAAATAGCAGGTACCTGAAATTTTAACACACCAGTTCATAAAATTTACTAAGTCAACAAGCTACCTTCCCGCCACCTTTTTAAAAATGATTTAAAATTAAATTTCTTCACAACAAAGATGGCTGGTTTTTTTCCCACCAAAAACTTGCTGCAGAAAACTTGCTTGTCAAAATAACCAAAATTAACCAATTGAGGTTAATCACCACTATATTACGATCTTGATTGGTTCATGAACTGTTCATGGCCCAATCAATACTGAACTTATTCTTGATCAGTTCATAATCAGTTCATATCCATATCATGGATAATTAAGGACTTCCATTGATCCATGATCAGTTCAAGAACATTTCATGAACACCTCTCAAAGACAGTTTATGTCGAAAAGTTCATGAACCCAGATTAAGAATTGTTTAAGCCCAGTTCATGAACAATTCTTGATTAGCTTGAAATGTGCATGATTTCATGCATAGGATTTCGCAGGGGATAAAATTACAAGAGAGACAACAAAATTAGACAGTGCCAATATTCACTCAGAGATTTACTTCCCTTGTATATCTCAAATATTTCTTTATTTCAACAAACATGAGATTTAAAATTATATATATAAGCATAGTTTATATTTATAATCACAAATTATAATTAATACTTTTATTAAATTCTAACTATCAATATCCTACACTACACGATAAAGCAGTTGAATTTAGAAATGGACATCAAGTCCATAAAATCCAGTGTGTTTCCTAAATAATATATATTTATCGTTGTTTATCGGCCAATAAACAACAATCTGGAGTTCTGATGCATAGAAATGTAACCAAAATGTTTCAATATAACATGATTTGACAAATATTTTTGCAATTGTAATTAGAACTACATTTTACTATGATCTGCTCACAATCGGGACTACTTTTTGCGCTTTTTATTGGGTAGTCTAACAACGATAATTGTGTTCTTTGTCTATAGAAAAATTAGACAGTATCATGTTAGAATAACAAATGAAATTAATTCAGATATTCAACACAAGAATAATATACTTTTATTATATTTATTGCAATAGAATTTTATCTACCACATGGCTGATTCCTTAACGTGGTGTGGTGGTTTGAGTGCCTCGATGACCCGGAGAGCTACGCCAGCGGGAGTGTAAACTCCTGGCAGGGCTTCCCAAGCTGGACAGGTCGAAGGGTAGAGGACAGACGAATATCAGCCACCTCTCCTCGAGGCTAAGGGGTATGAGAAGGATCACTCAGACAGAAAAACCAAGGGCAGGAGATGCTCTACAGCCATGGCAGGCAAGTCTCCTACGACAAGGAAAAGTCGGAGAATAAACCACTGCTGAAGACGGATGCACTGGGCCAGAGTGCGCATAACGACAGTGCAACGCTTTCCACTCCAATGATGGACAACAATGGATCTTTGCGTGATGGTGCTCTGCCTGTGGAGTCCCCCCGGGCTGGTAGAGTGCCGGACCCCATGCCTCGAAGGGGTCCAACCCAAGCTACCGGAGGTCACCCCGTCCCGCTGCGAGGAGCCAGGCTACGGAGGCGGAGGGTAAATGCGACTGGCCAAGAAAGAACACCAAGCACTCAAGAGACCCCTCGACCGCTGAACATCCTTCAATGGAATGCGGAGGGAATACACAACAAAAAGCTTCCTTTCACTGAAAGACTGCATGCCGACAATATTGATGTAGCCTGTATCCAAGAAACCCACCTGAATTCAAACCACCGGTTCACCATCAGAGGATACCAAACCTTCAGGCTAGACAGAGAAGGAAGACACAAAGGAGGAGTGCTGATGCTCATCAAGAACAATATCCCAGCACAAGAAATTAAAGTAGTCACTAACCAACAAGCTGAAATCCAAGGAGTCAACATCACAATGGACAGGTCTGTAATTACAAAAATATACAATCTGTACTGCCCCCAAGACAAAGAACTTTCCCTGCAGTACCTGGAAAACCTACCCACTGAGAACTGCTTGGTTGTTGGAGACTTCAACAGCCACTCAACCTGTTGGGGCTATGAAGAGACGGACAGAAGAGGAGAGGAAGTGGAGGACTGGCAGATTGATACCCAAATGGTTCTGCTGAATGATCCAGAAGACCCACCCACCTTCTTCTCACGCAGGTGGCTGTCAACTTCTACCCCAGATCTCGGCTTTGCAACTGATGATCTCTCCAAGAAGACCACCAGAGGGGTACTGAGCCAGTTAGGAGGCAGCGACCACAGACTAGTAAAGCTGGCCATCAACCTGCAGTACAGACCACAGAACTCAACAACTTTCCCAAGGTGGAACTACAAGAAGGCAGACTGGAACATGTTTGCAAGCCTCACAGACCTCTACACCAGGGGCCTAAAAACAGACGACCTTAACATCAACCGAGTCACCAGGAACTTCAATCAGGCCATTCTGAAAGCGGCTTCCGAGACAATCCCACGGGGCGCACGTAAGAACTACAGGCCCTACTGGACGGAAGAGCTTCAAGAACTTGAGGACCAAGTCAGCAGCAGCAGACAGGAAGTAGAGGAGAATCCCTCTGTTGACAACAACATCGCCCTGAAAGCAGCCACTGCCAAGTACAGAAGCGCCTACCTTCAAGCAGCAAGATCTAGCTGGAGAGAAAAAACCGAGAAGCTAAACTTAGATAGGGACGGAAACAAGCTGTGGAAGCTGACCAAAGCGATGAATGGTGAAGACACAAGGGCAGAGCCAATTACCATCTCACAAGGCCAAGAGTTGCTGACAGGGAGAGAAGCTGCCAACCTTTTTATAGATAGTTATGAGGAAGTCAGCAACATCACTGTACCTGAAGAAAGAAAGGCCCAGGTACAGGAGGAGAGAAGAACCTCCAAGGAGTATCAGCCAGAGGAACACATGAACAAGCCGTTCAACCATCATGAACTAGCAGACGCCATGAAAGCCTTGCAAGAAAGAAAATCCCCAGGGCCAGACAAAATAACCAACGAGATGCTTCTACATTTAGGCACAAGGGCAAAAACACAGTTACTGAAAATCTTCAACAACAGCTGGAAGACTGGCCATGTTCCACAAATCTGGCGAGAGGCTGATATGGTCCCCATCCACAAGAAGGGCAAAGACCGAGCAAAGGTGGACAGCTACAGACCCATCAGTCTCACCAGCTGTGTGGGCAAACTCATGGAACGGCTAATCAACACCAGGCTCACTTGGCATTTGGAGAAGAACAACACTATTTCCCCAGAGCAGGCAGGATTCAGGCAAAATCGTTCGACTGAGGACCAGGTGACGTATATCGCCCAGAAGATTGAAGATGGCTTCCAGGACAAGAAAAACACCCTGACGATCTGGATTGACATGGAGAAGGCCTTCGATAAGGTCTGGAAGGAAGGGCTGAAGCTGAAGCTCCAGAAAAGTGGTGTGGCCGGTTGTATGTTCCAATGGATCTGCCAGTACTTGAACAGCAGGAAAGCAAGAGTCCATGTAAGTGGACAGTACAGCCGGAAGAAGACACTGAAAGACGGAGTCCCGCAAGGCGGAGTCCTCAGCCCCACCTTGTTCCTAGTCTTCATCAACGACATCGTCAAGGACCTCCCTCGAAATGTCCATGGGGCCATCTATGCGGACGATCTTGCACTCTGGTGCTCAGAAGAACACATCACAACCGCAAACTACCGGATGCAAGAGGCGCTGAAAGTTCTTGAGGACTGGACAAAGAAGTGGCTCATCACCATCAACTCCAGGAAGACCACTTACACGATCTTTAGCCTCTCCCCAAAAGAAGTGAAGGCCAACCTCAAGCTCTGCGGACAGACGCTGCAAGCTGACAACACCCCCACGTATCTTGGCGTGACCTTCGACAGGCGACTCACTTGGAAACAGCAGACAGAGAAAGTCGAAGCTAGAGCCAAGCTGCGGTTAGCACTCATGAAAAAGCTAACCGGCACAACATGGGGGGCAGATGCAGCAATCCTCAAGAAGATGTACATGGGCAGCGTTAGACCAGTCCTTGAGTATGGGGTGACGGCATGGGGCACAGCAAGCAAGTCAAACTTTGACAGAGTCAGCAAGGTGCAGAACCAGGCGGCCAGAATCATCACTGGCGCCATGCGGTCAACCCCTATTCAAGAGCTGGAAACCATCACGGGTCTTGAGCCCATAGAAGACAGAAGGGACACCAAACTCCTCACCCAGGCAGCAAAGTTCAAAAGACTGCCAAATCATCCCATGAAAGACAGACTGTGCCAACCAACAAAAGGAAGACTGAAGAGAGGGAGCTTCATCCACCAGACGAGGGTTTTGGAAAGGAAATGCCAAGATATCCTGAATCAAGAACCCAAAGATATCCCCCTGTACCTTGAAAACCCAGGCTGGAGCGATGCTGAAAGACCCCAGATACACAGCAGTATTCCTGGCATTGGCAAGAAAGACTCCCAGAGCGATGCTGAAAAGAAGTCCATCTCCATGGAACACATCAACAACTCCTACCCACAACACAACTGGACTCATGTCTACACTGATGGGTCTGCTGACCAGGCTGTCAGAAGTGGTGGTGCCGGAATCTACATCAGGTACCCAGGAGGTAGAGAAGAACACATCTCCCTCGCTACTGGCCTCTACTCCACCAACTTCAAGGCTGAAGCAGTAGCGCTCAAGACAGGTGCAGTCCACATTGAGCACAGTCCACTCTCCTCCAACAACGTTGTGTTCTTCAGCGACGCAAAGTCAGTCCTGCAGGCCCTAGACACTGCCAGAGACAAAGAACTGAACGACCTGTCATCTGCCTTGACCTCCCTGTGCAGAGCCCACACGGTCGTGCTGCAATGGGTCCCTTCTCACTGCAACATACTAGGCAATGAAGCCGCAGACACTCTGGCAAAGGAGGGCACCACAAAAGAACAGAATGACAGGTCAACCACCTTCAAAGAAGCCAAGACCATCATCAAGGCAAAGCAACACACCAAGTGGCTACAACAGCACCCACGATACAACCGAAATGACCCATACCACCTGCTTTCAAGATCTGAGCAGGTCCTCATATTCAGGCTGCGGACAGGCCACAACCGTATGAACCACCACCTTTTCACCAAGTTCAGATTTGGCCAGTCAGACCAGTGCCCCTGTCAGACAGGCAGCATGACAACAGAACACTTGCTGCAGTCCTGCCCACTACACAATGGCCTCAGGCGCCAGATCTGGGCGGAGGAGACCACGATGCAATGGAAGCTCTATGGCAGTCTGGAGGACCTGCGGCGCACGGCGACCTTTGCACAGAGAGCCGGCGTGTCCATCTGAGTGATCGACAAGAAGAAGAAGAAGAAGAATAGAATTTTATTAGTTGGAACAGTTAAATAGAAAATTTTATATTTTCGTTGTAGTAAAAGTGTGACAAATAGAGGACATTTGTTGATTTTGTAGTAAGATTGTATTTTAATTCATGAGTGCTCACAGAAAATGATATTTTCATAAGTGGCACAGAAAATATATTTTTTCTATGATCAAGAGTGAAATAAAATACGATCTTACTACAAAATCAATAAAGTTTCTTTTTATTTTATGTTGTTTTTCCACAGTTTTTTTGTGTGTTTTGTTTATTACATTTAAGTTGTTATCTTATTGGGTTTAATTGGAAAATCTTGTACGACTCGTAACGTCATGACGTCAAAATAATGACATCGTCATTTCACAATTTTGAGTCCGGCATAGTTGTCGGTCCGTTAAACTTTCATTAACTGTATTAAATCGGGAACCAATGAACTTTTATAACAGTGAATTACCAATTTTATTACACTGATATCTACCTATAAATCACTGGAAAGCGTACAATAAATTGTTTGTCATAACAAGGTACATTTTAATTCTATATAACATGCAGTGAAATAATTAAACAAGCTCACATTAGCAATACATTTGTACTCCGTCAACTTTCCCACCTTCTCAACTTTGTGATTAGTATGCAACATTAGCACAAAGGTTGGGGCACAAGGAATCACCTGGTTTGACCAACAAATGAAATTATTACCAACCATATTCAGGTTAAGATTGATTTATACACATAACTCTCTAACACATTTTATTTATCATCCAATTTTGAAGTAAATCACCATAAAAATATCGGGTATCCAGCCCATTAGCGATGTCAATGTCTTCATAAGAAATCTACCCGTTTGTATGGGATGCAAAAGGCCAATTCACATACAATTTGCTCTACTGAAAATGTAGGACACAACACTGAAATAAAGTAACATGGTCATAGGCTCAGATGCCGTAACAGAAGGAAATTTACGTCACAGTAAAGAACAAATACAGTATTCATTCAGTTTGAAAGAAAACTCATAAAGGAATTATTTGAAAGTGTTTGTCACACGGCACTGTTGTCTGTATGAATTCATATTATGACACTGGATTACATTATTTCCTATTATGCTTAAAAATGATGAACCAGACATCCAGTAGATTGCTGTGAATAAAGATGAATAGAAAACACTGTATGTGTTGTGCTCCAAATAACCTATTTTCGATAATATAAAGCTTAATAACATTTGATACAACCATAATTAATGCATAATTATCCATAAATACATGAGTACACATTTATATCTGATATCATGAAGGTAAAAGACCACTGGCAAGTTTGACAGCCAAAGTAATACATTACTCAAAAGCGTAATATTTCAGACCTAGGCTTAATGTCCTCCAGTGATACTGGTGCAAAATACCACCAGACCCCTTTCAAACTGGTACTAAAGGTGTCATGAAATACTATTAATTACATCTTTCATCTAGATTTATGTACATTTTAACACAATCACAGGAACTTTATGAACTTCATGGGCAGTATTCCCCTCCTTTTTTTATAACTCAACAATTCAACAAGCTAAGAAGTTTGCAAAAAACAGCTCAAGTGGTCTTAATGGCTGCAGCAGTTTAATTGTCACTGCTCTAGGTTGATGACTTATGGTACTTCAACATTATTGTTCTTTTTAGTGTTTTTGCCATTCTTATTACTGAGGATTTATGAACTCCAATAGACACATTTTCAATCTTTTATTTATGATATAATTGTTCACTGGATGAATCCAGGTTAATAATATGACAAAAGTGTTAAAACTACATGTTAATTTACATAAGTGCTGAGCTTGTCTTAAGTGGTTTAAGCGTGCCAGACTTTTGATGTGATGGTCCTGGTTCAAGCCCCGGTAGAGGCTTTAACTGTTTTTACTTATTTATTTATTTTTGCTTTTCCCAATAGAATATTTAAGTAGTAAAACAATATAATTGTTATAAAAAGGATCGAACTACAGACTTTAATTGCAAATGGGAAACACATTTGTTTCAATAACTGAAAATATCTCAGGACTGAACAATTTATTACATATGGATGCACAGATTAGAATCCAGTGTGGATTTACAATTATACAAATTAGCTTAACTATGTGGCACCATAAAATGCAAGAATGCAAGTGACGAAGTACAGAAAGTTACAGTTATTAAATGAAAAACAAAAATGCCATCATGAAAATTTTATATTCAGCAATCGTAGCAACCAAACCTTGTTGATAATTAACAGAAACAAACATTCGATCTGAAGCCAGACTTCTACCTCTAAGCTATAATTGTAAGTAACTGACACATAAATAAACCAGTTAACCAGACTTTTGCATGGACATCATGACATGTAACTTGTTTTACAGCATTTGTCAACAATACACTGGCACAGTTGCAGTTACAGTGAATTACAAGGTGTTTCCTATACCTCTCAACTGTACATGCTGAAGTTTCCAGGCACAGTTTGAGGCCTGGGCTTTTGGGCTCCAGCCCCCCCAGCTGAGCCCTGTGATATCATTTTGGGCTGGGCTTTGATCTTCCACAAGTTGAAAAGGGCTTGTGTATCAATAAGTATACAACAGTATATTGCCTTATTTTATGACTTTGTCGACATTGGGCTTTGATCTTACTTCAAACTTTCTGGTTTAGGTAGTTATTACACATACTTCATAACGATATCTTCTTACACATTTTTAAAAGCTGATGATTGGACTGAACCCTAAAGATTTTAAGAAAAAAAACACTAACCCAGTACATTTGGTTTGTACTGAGATGTATCGATACAAAAATTATCATAATATTAATAGTGTTATATAATACGAATACTCCCGTAGATATGGAAACAATCCATGTGAAAGTCAATTTAGGGTGAAAAGCTAGTGATTTAAAATTTGCAAAGATATGGCCACATATGGTCCCTGCTATAATTATGTATATGGCCTATTATTTTGTTACAGGGTATAATAAATCACAAATTTATATTGCGTTCAACGACAGTTGAAACAGTCCTATTAACATAAAATGAAGAACAACGAGCAAAACTAGTTAAAGCCATCACAAATGACCATTCCCAATATATTATAAACTGGTAGCTAAAACTATCTTGTTGTTTTTTCTCGCGGCTTTTTTAAATTTGCAACATCTTTCAAGGTCCATAATTGTGTGATTTTTTTAATAATCTGTGATTGGTATTTAAACTAGACATGTGTCCGCAGGACACGAATGCCCCCACATTCCGCTGGTTGTCACAGAACTCCGCTGATGTCAGAAAAAAAGCACCAGATACCCAGGTGCATAAGTTCACTCGCTGATGTTGTTTATGAAGTTTCATCACTCTTGCAGTTATAGTTTTCGAGTTACACGCTACAGAAGTCCAAAAATGTCTCCTTTTTTTTGCTAAAAAAAGGGCCTTAACTCCCTCGATGTCGGATAAAAAATGCACCAAAATACTCAGGTAGAATGCCGCCACATTCCGCTGGTTGTCACAGGACTCCGCTAATGTCATAAAAAATGCACCAAAATACTCAGGTGCACAAACCCCTGTGCTGACCAATATGTTTACAAGGTTTCATCACTCAAGCACTATACTTTTTGAGTTACGCGCGACACAAAAATCCGACGGACGGATGGGACAAACAAGGCCGAATCTATATGCCCCCCTCTGAAAGTGGGGGCATAAAAACTACTTTTCCTACTACACCTCTACTACTGCTGCTGTGGATTCTACTACTGCAGCTGCTGCTTCTACTACTACTACTACTATTACTACTATTACTATAACTACTACTACTACTACTATTACTACTACTAGTGCTTCTACTACTACTACTGATGCTGCTGCTGCTGCTGATGATGATATTGATACCACTTGTGCTGCTTCTACCACTACCACTACAACTACTGCTGCTGCTGTTGCAACTGCTGCTAAAGTTACTGCCACTACCAATTCTACATCATCTTAGTCCAGCCCCCCCCCCCCCGGCCAAGCCTGGGCTGGTATTCACAAAGCTCCTAAGGGAAATCTTAACTTAAGTTGTACTTAAGTGGAAATTTCAAATCAAATTTTCTATGTGAAATTCAATGATTTCTGTACAAAGAAGGCTGCCATACTAAACATATAGGCAATATTTACAAGTTTACAACATTTTATTGTTAAAAGACCTATACACGAAACAGCCAGAGACTTAAGGAATTTTATGAATTTAAGGAATTTACTTAAGTTTTCCCTAAGGAGCTTTGTGAATACGGGCCCTGGTCTGCGTCAGGCCCTGAGTTTCTGCCTTACTACAGGAGCCAATGAGCTTTACACTGGGATAGTCATCTGTCAGAAGTCTTTACATCAACATAATTATTTATTATGATAGGAAAAACAAACTGGATATAGATTATCTGGAAAATAGGACCTATATAATCTACTGGACCTTGAAGGTCACATAACATTATAACATGAACCCATATGAGGCATGTTGTGGGAAACCCAGTGTTAAATTGCATGTGCGTAATGTGTCATCCCGGATTAGCCTGTGCAGTTCGCACAGGCTAATCCGGGATGACACTTTCTGCCTAATGTGGATTTATGTTTAGAAGAGACTACATCGAAACAGATACCATTAAAGCACAGGCTAATCCGGGATGACACTTTACGCACATGCATTAGTCCCGCGTTACCCACGACACACCTCATATATACTATGTTTGATTGTTGCATATGACAGGTATTTAAATTCATAAATTTCTGCCCAGTAAGATAAATACCAGTCATTGAAACTGTTTATCGAAAAAATTACAGGAAATAAGGTTCTTCAGAATGGTTTCTATTTAAATCATGGTCATCCAATACAAAATTCTTGATATGATTAAAGATTCCTTAATGCTCAAGCAACCTCCTCCCTCACACATCACTAAGGGCTGCAAGACAGATATTATTAGTAGTAATATTAAAATCCTTCCTGACATTAAGAAGTATTATGGAGCTGAAACAAAAATCTTTGACCTTTGATCTTGAATTGTGACCTTGACCTTTGACAGATTAGCATGAGTGTTTAAAGTGATGCTTCATCTGGTCATGGGGCATAATAATCTGAACTAATATTAAAATACTTCTAGGCATTTAGAAGTTGAGTGGAAACAAAAATCTTTGACCTTTGACCTTTAATTGTGACCTCGACCTTTGAGAGACAAGCATACCCATGCTTGTACACTCACATTGTCTGGTCATGATTGATTGATTGATTGATTCCTTTATTTCCTCCATATTTGAAGAGTTGAACATATGTACACAGTAAATTAACAAATTAATACAGCATGCAAATATAAATAATGCAATTTGTGTGATCACAATAAGAGTTCACACTACGTACATTCCAATAAAGAAAAATAAATCTAAGATGTTTTATCATATACAACGAATGTGTTCAAAAGAATATCACATTTCCAGGTAAGCAGTTTAAAATAACAATGCAAGTTATAGCAAACATCTCATAATAACAACACAATGTATCCTGCTATATATTAGCATTACCTACATAATATAAATTTGACTTGGTTACAAAAACAAGACAAATTAAGTAGGAAGCTTATGCATAATATTTTATAAGGGTTTAGTCTCATAGTGTTAAGCCTTAAACGAAATCGAAATTTAAGACTAAGTTATGAGCTATCACTCTTTAAAACCAGATCAAGCATTAACCCTGCATAGCATTTTAACAAGAGCAATTGTTAATGTATGGTTGATAAAGCAGCCATCGCTGTGCTCTGTACACAACATGAACAGTTCTGAGCACTGGTCGTTTACTGACATGGACATAATTGCCCTAAATTTGTCATGGCCACATTGTTCAATAATTGCATCCCACATTTTCAAACAGTTATAATCTTTCTTGTGGCAAAACATAATTGAATGCATGGTTAAATCGTCCGTCAATAACTGACAAGATACACATGTTTGTATAAAGGGTTTAGATACAAATAGCCCAATATTGAGCAGCAGTACTTTGCACACATGTAGTAATTTTGGTTTTCGTTTGGCAATCTCCCAAAGAGGTGAGCAGCAACGTTCACGTATCACATTTCGGTATGCATAATTCACAAATTCACAGTTTTCAAAAGTTCTGTGATTAGTAGGGATTATCACATTATAGTATAATATTTTCTTCCAGATATATTTAGAAGGAAATGTACCGGATTCAACGTAGTGTCAAGATTTATTGAAATGACAGCAGAGACATTACTGCTGGTATTGTAGAATGTCCTTAAATTATACATGCATGAATCACAGCCTTGCTATTCATTCTAATAATATTAGGTAAAGATTTTGTTGTTTTTGTCCCAGTCAAAAATGTAATGTGTCTTAATACATACCTCACACAGGCAAATTAGTAGGAATTAAATTTCAACTTGACGGGGTTACCTAATCCTACTGAATGTCACATTATACATTCCAACAGATGGAAAGCCAAGCATTAACGAAGTCATGTGCCATGTAAGGGGACATTCGAAACCCATTACTAGGTGAAAATGAAGTTGATTTGGGTTAAACTGCTTTTATGCAAATGTACGGCAGCAAATTAGAGACAGTTACACAAAGTTACCGATTGCAGATGACCCGTTCCTGGTGAATTATGACGCTGTTTACGCTGAAATACGGTACATCATACAACAGACTCGCAATACGACCTATAACAAGCACCTGTTTACTCAAAAACTGCAGATTCCTTGTGTAAAACGAGGCTTTATACTGAGTATCAATAAATTTTAACTGATTAGCTTTCTAATATTATATGTTGTAACTGTAGAAGAACCTGATAACCTTTAACATTTAATACCATTTCAAATGTATTTCCTCGACATCAATCTGGTTATTGGCAACAATATAGATTTAGTATCAAAGTGGAAAGGGCTAATACATTTGTACACTTTTGCAAAAAAATATCAAGCTATTTGTAAGCAATGTTAAAGGGACCTGTTCACAGATAAACGAAATTACAATTTTTCAACTTTTTGTCACCGATTCCAAAAATAAAAGAACAGTGTATACAACCGAGCAAAATAACACTATCGACCTAGAAATATACTGTAAAAACCATTTTGTTTATGAGTAATCATCAGTTGAAATTGATAAAATTATAAAGCATTTGTAACGCTAAACGATGGATTAATTGGGAGTGTTTCCGTTGTTTTCGCTGAAACTGTTGACATAATGTGGAAAACTTACATAAAGTAAATAATGAAGGGTCGAATATAGAAGTCAGAATGGCCTAGTGGTTAAGACGATAGCCTTTTAATCCAGAGGTCGTAGGTTTGAACCCCGGTGGAACCAATTTTTTATATATATTTTTTGTCTAAATCCTTTTATTGTTATTATACTTGAGCTTTTTAGTTCCGATGCTTAAATCTGTCAAGTTAAGACGTTTTATGGCATACTTAAAAAAATGTGAAAATCTGTGAACAAGTCCCTGTAAGATGCCTAACGTAAAAACAAAAATGGCTCTTTGATTGTTTTGAACTTTGATTGCAGATTGTATAAAACAGTTTTTCTGTTTTAGTAATTCTTGTCTAAAAAAAAAATCTAGCACGGTCTTAACGCTAATTACCAAAGCCAAGAGTTCGCCGTAATAAAACTCTCCACCAATAATTAACATGTCTACTAGATAACCAACAGGAATTTGTATCTAATCCATTGTACATACATTCTGTCTAATTTTAACTTGAAAGATCTGATCGGAAGATTCAAATGTCCAGAATAAGGCTTCAGCTGATTCCATTCATGCAAAACTCAGTTCACAATTCATAGTCAGTTTAGTAGAATATAAACATGCTGTGTTTAAATGTTTCTCGAAACTTCATTTTAATTTGACCATAATGCTACTCATGAATGACATATAACGCATTAGTCTATGGCAAAGGTAAACTTTATAAGTAACAAAAAACATTTGTGATCAAGACTAAAAAATGTTACAAATATAAGCTAGGTTTTTTGTTAGTGTTGTTATTTCTGATACCGTTTCCCCTGAGTTTTTAAATATTCATCCTAAAAAAACAACATTAGCAATTAAATAATATTTTCCCTGTATTTAATAAGCTCAGTATGCCATGACACAAACCCACAACCCAGGGTTCCCATTAACAACACCAGCAGCCCAGTTTTATGATTGACAAAGTGCTGAAAAGTGGTGGCAGTAACAACCCACTGAGGCCAGAGTAGAATGGCCACATTTCCCTGAACATTTTATTTGCACATTTTTTGCATAACGAGACCTCATTACAGCAATAATTCTAGCCAATTTGTTTGCTACATCAACTGAATTAATGCCAGATTCCAGTAAATACTAGATCCATGTTTGTGTTCGACTCTTTCTAATGTATAAAAGTGGACGGGTGGATCCATAATATCATTAGAAATGTTTTGTCTTTTGTTGCCATGAAGCAATACATTTAGTGGCCACAAGCCTGTCTCAATGAGATTTGCAATAAATTTACTGGCCAATAACTGCCCTCTATGAGATTTCTACTTACTGTTGTTTATGATTGGAATAACAGGCTTCCTAGCAGACCTCAATGAAATTAAAGGTTTTTATAAAGGTTCCAATTTTGCAAAATAAAGGCTTTTTAGGGTACAATTAGTTAAAATTAAAGATTAAATAAAGGTAAATTTCGACCATCTTAATTGATGGATATTAAACGAAATAAACCTTTTATTTTACGTTATTGTACTTCAATTGTAAGTAAAATAGTAGTGACAACAAAATAAAAGCACACTCATTTTACATAGAAACATCATTAATCCATATGGAAAAGAACCCATTGAGGAAAAGACCAAGAACAACATAGCCGAATGTTGCATATTTCCACCTTTTTAGATGATTATATATGTTTAAAGTCAACATCTTTAGCAATGTAAATAATATTTGCAGGAATAGTAACGTGTTTCAAGTAATGGGCATGAAATAATGACAGATATTTATAACTAAAACTCACCATAAATACAATACCAAATAATTGTCAAATTGTCAAAACTGTATTTGAGCATGAGACAAAAACACCATACAAAATTGAAATGCAGATGATGCAAAATTGTAACAGTAAGCAAAAGCTCTTCTCTGTAGGAACAATTTCTTAGTTGGAACATCATTGTAAAAGGTCATCTCATCCATGTATTTTAGCTTCTCAAGAATGATCATGGGATCTCACATAGCACCTACAATATGAGGTTCTGCAAAAAATAGACAATTATTCGTAAAATGTAGTTGATCCAAGCACTTCAACAACAGCTACAAGTATGCTAGACTAGCACCTTACAATTTCAATTAGCAAGAATAATCTCTGCATATACAACTTGAATGGCAGTCCTCAGAATTTGTATATTGCACATGAAAAGTTAATAATTATTCTTAACAAGTATGAAAATTAAAAATAGCAATGAAACTACGCTGTATTAACTCATTTAAGGCTTTAATTAAGCATCAAAGTAGTTTAGGAAATGGAAAAATTATTGGACAATTCTTTGACATGTTGATGATCTTGCCTATATCACAATCCGAATACTGTCACTTTCAAAGCGAAGAGTTTCTAACTCTCTTGCTCAGAGTGCAAACTAAGCTGCAATTATTCATTTTGCTGGATATCACTACAAACTTGCAAAATCAACAAGAGACTTCTCCTGACTATAATTTCAGTCATAATCATTTGCACTTTAATTGTTCGAATTTTTTTAGGAAGAACAAACAATATTAAGTATTCCTGTGTTGGCCATCCGTGAAAGGCAGCTATTTTGTTTTGTTAGTACCTTGGAAAGTGTTCATATGATTAAGTCTAGGGTCTTCCATGACCAATTTTGGACTATTGAACAAGCCAACTAGTAACAAATGTAGCCTCAATGTTTAGTATTGTCATTAATTGTCAGGTGAGTTATAGAGATATTATTGTTGAATAATATTCACAGTTATTTGTCCATGTTGTGTTTACAAGGCTTTGTCTTCAAGCCTTGTACAATTTAAGCTCCACACATAGATGTGAACAGTTTGTTAGAACATTTGCATGATTATTGTATATGTGCCTGTTTTGATATTCATAACTACAAAAAGATGCGGCAAACTGATTGTCAAAAATAAAGGCTTTGATAGTGAATTGCAGGTTTTAACAGGTATTCCTGGAAAAATAAAGGTTTTGAAGGATTTTCCACCAAATAAAGGTTTTGAAGGATTTTCCACCAAATAAAGGTTTTGAAGGATTTTCCACCAAATAAAGGTTTTGAAGGATTTTCCACCAAATAAAGGTTTTTAAAGGTTTTAGAGGTTTCACTAGGAGGCCTGGAATAATAACCAGGTCAATAACCCCAGTTTGAAATATTTGCTGTGCAGCATCTTAAATATTAAAGAATAAGAACTTAGGATCTTAAATATTAAAGGATAAGAACTTTGGCAAGGACATATATACTATCTTGACAATTAAAGCCAGTTATTGTATTGTGATTCAGACTTTTCTCTGTCTGTAACAGTGCTACCTTCACAAATTAAACTCTAAGCCTCACTTATCAAAAACTTGCATCCGAAATGAACGATAACCCAGAAAATGAACAAGTTTAAATGAACACAAGTACTGGCAACTTCACTAAAGAAAACTAAGAGAAGGCCAGTACTGTGTAGAGACTCAAAGTACATTTTTTTAATTATTTAATATTAACGTACATATAACGTCAGTGTATTCTGTTGAGGCAATATAACATGTTGTTGAGCTTTTGTTGCAGGATATGAATGCCAGCTGTGATCTGCAAGTGCAAATCCTGTGGACTTATATAAGAAGTAATGAAAAATAATTTTGGCATTTTTTTGTGATGTAAAAAAAAAAGCATTCCATGCCTGATTTATTCCATCTCCTAGGAAAGTAAATCCATTTTTACAGCTGGATGATGCTTCAATTGTTACAGCTAATGTAATGTGCATCAAACATCTGTATCCATCATTTCACATCATGAATCATTTGGTTTGTAAATGTGCTTTTTTTAAAAACACTTAATGCATGTTTTGTCTCCGATTATTGGAAGTAACCAACTAAGCGTGTAATACTGTAAGCAAAAGTTGGCATGAAATTGCCAATTTGTGTCAATCTGAATCAATGTTACAATTTCCCTAAGGCAAACAAACACAAATATTATTATAGTTATCGATCTTTACCAAATTTATCTTGAAGATCTAAAACAATTAACTTCAAAGTTAATTGACATGATGATTGTATAATCAGTTTAATTATTAATTAAATGTGTTAAAACAAATAATTATATTATCTCTGAAATCCATGAGTAGTCTTTATATGGACGTTACAAGAGCTAAGGTACAAATGACTGTTGCTAAGATCTCAAAGCTATAATAGCAATCTTCCACAGAAAATTAAGATTGTCAACCCAAACTATGTCTCTTGCCAAAAGTTTGGAAGCAGAATCACTGGCATAATTTTAAAATCGAGGCGTGTTGTGGGAAAATCGGGCTTAATGCATTTGCATAAAGTGTCTGCACAGGCTAATCCACGACGACACTTTCCGCTTTTATGGTATTTTCTGTTTCATGGAAGTCTCTTCTAAATATAAATGCACTGTAGGCGGAAAGTGCAGACTGCACAGGCTAATCCGGGACGACACTTTACGCACATGCATTAAGCTCAGTTTTCCCACAACACGCCACAAATAATTTTGCTGACACATACGCTGATTTGGTAGAAAGACTGTTAATGGCGAGGCAATGAAAAAAAGAAACCAAAATTAAGGGTAATATGTGCTGCTTCTATTTTACTAATTACGAGTACAACAATGTCATCATAATTAAACATAATTATATGGTTGTATGCAAGTTATTTAATGCAAATGGAATAATATGAATAACGGTAGCAGATGGAGAGAATGAGATCAGGGTATCAAGCGATTTTTAGTGCATCATAGCCTGCAGAGTCAAAGCTCTCAAACTGCCCTACTAAAGACTGTTGGCTTCTGTCAACAGTCTAAACATAAGGAATTCGCATAGCTGTTCACTGAACCTTAGATATATCAAGGAGCAAATATCTGGAATGCAAAGGTCTACATCTTTTTCAAGTTACACATAATTGTGGCTCATCGTTAGGAATGAATGAATAACATTTTTACTGAGTGAGCATCCATGTAATAAAGCTGTCATTCATAATGCCATGAGCAACCTGTACATCTGGCTTCAAGAATATGGACTTTTCTCAACTAAGACTCTTTCTTTTACAGAAATGTTGGCCAATGATATGGACTTTTCTCAACTAAGACTCTTTCTTTTACAGAAATGTTGGCCAATGACTATTAATCTCCTATGTATCAAGCATTTTCATTGGTCAGTATTTTAAGTTGTGACTTTAAGTTTAAGATTGAGAACTGTCATCGTTGTAAGACCCCAATGGTATAAAATATGTGCCAATGTTTGCTTGTGCAAGTTTCACTAGTTAATAGAAACACATTTTCCAGAAAGAAAATATTGAGTTCAAATGGTAAATTCTGTTTCTTAACAAACAGCATAACAAAGATGTTGGAAGTTGAAAACCACTCGCAGTGTATTACACACTTTGCCAGAACGCTCTATTTAGCGCATTCTTGGCCAATAAATGTCATTTAACAACTTTCATGTTTTCCAACTTCTTGAGAAAAATCGAAGTTTTATTGATACACCTGGTAGGGTTCTGTTTTAATTTGATAGGGAACAAAGTTTGAAATGAACAAACCAAATATGAAAACTATTTTATTTTGCAAAAAACATTGTAGGGAAAACATGCGGAATTTTTTTGGCACACTGTTGAAAGGCCAGGAGAAAATAATAAATAACAGTCATTAGAATACAACAACAACTACAACAATGTAACAGCAGCGGTATTCAATAAAACCTGCACATGTAGCAAGACCTCTGCTTGAACACATGTAAATTAATATACCCACTAAGGTGTGCTCCAATTAGTCTTTATTAAAGAGTCTACTCCATATATTTTCAGTACACAGACGGATTTAGGTCATCAAGAACTGCCTTTGTATTTTTTATCTGAATAATGTTAAGTGTTTCTTATTGTTTGATGTTCAATGAGGCTCTTTTGACACTTGTGTCTTTTTTTATAATTGATAACTTCTTAACGTTTTTTTGTGAGCCTATAAAAGGTATTTTTGAGGATGTCAATTACAGGTACGAGGTGAATATCCAGCAATTGTACCCTTAAGAGACACGTTTTTCGGCGTATCTGTCTAAGATCACTTTTGACCTAGATTTCTTGCGATAATTATGCAGCGGAAAAATTGAATGCCAATAGAATTGGGCAATTTTCTAATTTCAGGGAATGAAAACTTCAAACAATGGTTTAACGTATACCAATAACTGTTGCATACTTTTGGAGATTAAAAATTTACATAATTGTTTATATAAGCGGTTAAAATGAAGTTATAAACTTATCCTCGACACATACTCTAGAACTGAGGCTAATTATGAACGTATTTTCTCATTGTATGCCATAAACAGAATGCTATATTCATTCACGTAACGAAATAACTATTTTGTGTAGCCTACATTTATATAAGCGGTACGCTCTATAAATATCATTCACAGATCGAGTTGCCGTTCCATGAACCCCATTGATTCTAGCGAGTTCATCACATTCCAGAAACAGTTGTGTCATTCTAAAAATAGCGCGCGTAGCTAGCAACCGTTGTATAGCTGTGTTAATATACTCGTACATGCATCAATAATAGCGTTCAGAGAATCATAAACCTAAAAATTTCAATAAATGGGGAATTTATATTTATAAACTTACTGTTAATTTGAATTAAAACTGTGGTTACGATTTATTAACGATTAGATCTACCGTATTTATAATTGCATCTTTCTATCAACTTCTCCAGTAGATGTTATTTAATCTGTAAAAAGATGCTACATTTTCTATAGATAAATTTTATTAAATTTTTAAATTAATAAATTTATCTCAAATTAACTTTTGGGTCCGAGAAGTTTTCTTATAGTGTCCGAAAAAAATCTGGGGTCCATTAAGTCTCCTAATATTGGTGGGGACCAAAAACTCTGTGGTCTGAAACGTCACGTAACCAATCATCTTGGCCGTCTGTTTAGGTAATTTTTAAATGACATCTCAATATTTATTTCAACGCCGATTGTCTTTTTTAAAGACATTTCTTGTTTCTAATGAATATGGAAACACCCAGCCCAGTTTATGGACATAAAAATGATGACAAACCTTGGCAGGTCATAAGACAACAATTATACCTGCAGAACAGAAAATGTAACGAAAAAACAGTAGGGGAATTCTGTCATGGTTTAGAGGAAGCATTTGCTATTCATCACTTTACAAAAAACACTACATGCATACTAAGGTGCTGTATTCCAAGCATTTCACATAAACAAAAAAATAGCATGTAATCATTCTTGGTATCCCATGTAAATGGCAATAGCGCTATAGCATTAGGTAAAACTTTCATGAACACGGAGGTCTGTAACCATCAGCAAACAGGAACATTTCATTTCATGTTAGAATAAATAGAAATTGAGCCAGTCAGCAAATACTATGTTATAGTCGGGACAAGCACAAAGCCACAATTTCGACATTTTACCTCTATGAGTGAATGTGACCTTCCACCTTCAGACCTGGTTCATGTGCGCTTCACGCAATCTTATTGAGGTTAACATTTGTGCCATTCAGTATTAATATCCATGGCAAGTTAAAGCTTGAACAAGCAAAGTGCCAATTTTGAACTTTGATTTCTAGGTGCGACATTGACCTTTGACCCACAGACCTAAACTTCACACCATCTCATTGCAGCAAACATTTGTGCCCAGTAATTTAAAAATCCATGGCCATTTTTCATAATATCTACATATCTACATATGAAGTTTCATTAAAATATCTCAACGTCTATTCAAGCTATCGAGCGGAAACAGTTTGTCTATTTTTACTAATGGTGACCTTGACCCTGACCCCACCCACCCCATACGCAATCCCAAGCGAGGTCTAGATACAAGATATCTATGTAAGAAGTTTCATTAAAATATCTCAATGGGTTCTCAAGTTATTGAGCAGAAACTGTTTTTCTATATTTAGTAACGGTGACCTTGACCTTTACATTAACTCCCTGAAAAATCATCAAACCAGAATTACCTGATAATATGTCTTCATAGTGCTGCATGGGATGCTGCATATCAAGTTTTTTGAGTTTCAGTAATTAGTTCCTGAGATCTATCGGGGAAAATGAAATGTTCCTATTAACATGTCCAATTTATAATCAAAGGGCAATAACTCCCTGAAAAATCATTAGACAGGAAAGACCTGACAATGTCCGCCCTATGGGATGCTGCATATAAAGTTTCATTTAAATCAAGTTATTTTTAAGTTCCTGAAATCTCGTACGGAAAAGAAATAGCGGAAGGACAGAAAATTAATTATTTTATGCTTCTGTTAAATTTGCTTCATAATAATGTAAACATAAAATCTTTCTTGTGGTTAAAATGTTTTTAATGCCAAGTTAACATTAACACCTAACATAATTGTTTGTTTGTTTGTTTGGATTTTTCGCCGTATTCAACAGTATTTCAGTCATATAACGGCGGTCAGTTAACCTACTCACAATTTCCTGGGTAAGCTGGTTTACCAGTACTAAGTGCACATACTTTGTGCCAGTAACTGACAACTGCCCTACTTGAATCAGAGGTAGGGGGAGAATGGCCGTAGAAATAATTTCATGACCTAACATAATAAATTTAGTACGGCAAATATAATATTTCATGATTTAGTGCTTAATTGATTTCTTTTTCTGAAATATTTAAGTTATTTACCAAGTATTACATACAAATTTAGTACCAATTTTTTGTCAATATGTCTTTCTGCCCCTATGTTCTTTTACTGCATCCAGCTAAGCAATGCTGATTATGTTGTTTTACTAGGAGACATATAATAAATGATATCTCGCTTCTATTAAAAACATATTTATTTCACTAATGGGATGGCCACATAGTGTAATCCCATAAATTTCTACATTTTAATAAGAAATATATCATAATTTATGACAGCATTTGAAATATATTTCATGGAGAGATTAAGTCGTAAATGTGAAACATAATATTTTAATATACAAATAACATTTGCATTTGGAATAAATGAAACACATTGACAAAGCAGTTTGACTAAAATTGAACATTTCTATTTAGAACTGAATGCAAATAAAGTGACTACCTTACAAATGCTGATTCACTTTATGAATAGCAGTGCAAAACACATCAGCGCATCAACTTTCATTATTTAGAACATGAATGATGCATTTAGGAAAGTTTTAAACATTTTAACAGTTTCATTACAAAATTGCACAGGACTGCAGAAGACATTAAAACATGTTTTTTTTTGGCACAAAGATATTTGCATAACAATAAGCATAATCAAAACTAATTATACTATAAGAACTTGTATCACTAAAGAATTTTCTATGAACTCTGAACAGTAGAATTTGTGAGTGTCAAAGGAGCCTATTGGTTCTTGTAGTAGCTTGATGTATCTGATTCTTATCAACATTATTTTTGATGCATTATATTTTACCATATTTACTGCTTTTTCTTTGCAAATCAGTGAGAACGTTTTAAAACTGTTTTTTTTATATTTATTTCTAATCTGTTAATATGTTGCTTTGAACAATTATCAAAACAACAATTTTTCCAAGTAGTTTTGAAATGGAAGAAACAGATTGCAACAATTTAATAATACAGTACAGTGAAACCTGTCCAAACCGAACCCTGTGAAAACCGAATCCCTGTCAAAATCGAACGGCTGTGTCGGTCCCGATTTTTTTCCTTCTTGTTTTATATATCACAAAACCTTAATTCTATCACAAATTAAATCTCTGAAAACCGAACGATCGACCCACTCTTCGGTTTTGACAGGTTCTACTGTTGTTTACAATCTTTTTTAACAAAACAAAAGTTTCAATTTAGTTGTTTAGTTAGTTGCTTCTAATCCACTAAAATTAATCAGTATCATACAGTGCTGCAAGTCTGGAATGTTGCTTTACGAGAATTTTGGCTACCAACACAGTCTTCTGCGGAGTTTTCATGTTTACTTTATTACCCAATTTTCTAGTCACCAATTTATTTCATATCCCTCTAAGTAGCCTAACTGCTTGAAAGCCATTCAAATAACAGCAATAATTTACACTGACAAAACCATGTGCGTATAACCTAACAATTTTTACCTGGAAAACAAAACAAGAAATATTTATTTATGAATTACACCTCTTAGCTAACCAATTATGTAATGAGAAAAAAGATGAAAAGACTTTTGCACAATTTTGCTGATTTGTCATGTGCACGTACATTATTGAAAGACGTGAATAGTAGATATCCATATATAGTAGTGCTGTAACTACATATTCTGAGAAGGCCAGTAACCGAATAGCCAGTCAAAAGAAATAGCACTAGTTAAGAACATTGCAATTAATGATTAAGTGTTTCACTTAATGTGTGCCATCAAGCCCATTCATCGGCTCAAAATGAAGGTTATATTCTAACTGGAGGTTGACTTGCATTTCAATCAGGTGATTGTTAAGTCTTGTTAAAAGTATTACTGCAATCCTAAAATGTCAGTCAGTCTGTCACATCCGTCTTAAAATGCCAGTCAGTCAGACGTAAGTCCTAAAATGTCAGTCAGTCAGATGTCAATCCTAAAATGTCAGTCAGTCAGTCAGTTAACAAACTTAAAATGTCAGTCAGTCACCAATCCTTAATCGTTGTCAGTCAGTCAGACATAAATCCTAAAATGTCAGTCAGTCAGACATCAATCCTTAGGTGACAGTCAGTCAGACATTGTTACATTCCTAAAATGTCAGTCAGACATCAATACTAAAATGTCAGGCAGCCAGACATAAATCCTAAAATTTCAGTCAGTCAGACATCAATCCTGAGGGGACAGTCAGTCAGACATGGTTACATTCCTAAAATGTCAGTAAGGCATCAATACTAAAATGTCAGGCAGTCAGACATCCATCCTATAATGACAGTTAGTCAGACATTAAGATTTAAAAAGAAAATTTTCTTCTAGCAAAAAATGATCTTGCAAACTTTCTATTTCTGTTTCAGCAATACTTTGCTTGTAACTAAGTAAATATAAATAAAATCAGAATATTTCAAAAATACATACCCTATTTTGAACATATTGAAATGCTGTCATGATAAATATCACTTTTGCATGGGAAAATGCATTGTGAAAGCCAACCATGGGCTGTGAACTATGTTCCGGAACATGGGACATACTGCTGCACTCAATTTTAGCTGTCTAAAATAATTCAGACATGCATGAAAAATATAATTGCAAACTGCAGCAAAAACCATCTGAAGCACAAATTATGACACACAAATTGAGAAGAGAATTTGTTTGGCATTTGTCTTCTTGCTGTGGCACTCTTGATCTAAAGTTGCCTGAATGTTAAAATTATTGTCATGGTTTCCAGTTGAAGCTACCTTCACAGTCTAACATTATGTGTGTTCAATTACTCTGCGTCACTCAGCTATCAGCTGTGCCCACCCACGTGAGCCACGCCACGTGATATCATGGCGGTATGGGCTACCACTCCATGTAGATTTTCAGAGTAATTACTCCAAGTCACTCGGAATCACCTATCAGCTGTGCAATCCCCCAGGTCACGCCATGTGATATTGTGGCGGTATCGGCTGCCACTCCACATAGATTTGCAGAGTAACTACTCCGCTTTACTTGACATCAGCTATCAGCTGTGCCAACCCACGCGAGTCACGCCACGTGAAATCATGGCGGTATGGGCTACCACTTCATGTAGATTTTCAGAGTAATTACTCCACGTCACTCGGAATCAGCTATCAGCTGTAAAACACCCCAGGTCACACCATGTGATATTGTGGCGGTATCGGCTGCCACTCCACGTAGATTTGCAGAGTAATTACTCCGCTTTACTTGACATCGGCTATCAGCTGTGCCAACCCAAGCGAGTCACACCACGTGAAATCATGGCGGTATGGGCTACCACTCCATGTAGTTTTTCATGTAGCGAAGTGCATAATATATAGAGGTATTTTCAATACAGCCTGAAAGAACAAAGGCACCATTACGTAATTTACTATTGCCAGTGTCTGTGATACCAAATTTCATCAGGAAAATGAACTGTCAGTGTTGCAATAGGCTGTAACTCCTTTTCCAACCAGCCAAACACCCTGGTGAAATCCAGGGTAACGATGGCACAAGTACATTTTATATACAAAAATGCTCGTTTTAAATCTCTCAATATCTACGTAATGGCTGATAATTCATAACATTTGTTCTTCCAATCACCATTCAGCACCCCCTGACAATATAGCAGTCACTTGAAAGTTAATTTAAATAGGACTGACATAGAAATGCATAATTACCTTTGCATAAGTTTCCTAAATATTAATTAGGCAATGTCAAACTGAAACAAAAACCAAACAAACCTCCATCTAAAATCAACATGCAGCTGTTGGAAGTTTAAATAATGGCAGTACACTGCAAATCCGTTATATCGCGATTCGCAGGGTCCATGGATTGCGATCGCTATACAGCCAGATCGCAATATTACTCGTCAGGTCATTCATGTGCATATAGATATACATGTATATACTAGCCGATTTTCACAACCTCAAAACATACACGTAATTAACTCAGCTTTTGCATCGTTGTGAACATCCACAATGTCTTATATCCATATGTAAAATATTCCATTTGTAAATAAAATATAATATTAATCCTTGTAATTAATTTCAAATTGCGTATAATAAATTCGAAATCCAAACGCCTGTCCGAATTTTACTGTTCACATGACGTAACAACAAATCCTATTTACAATTAAACTGCACATGTATTTCATGTAAATCCTTGGTTCTGCTAGAAAAGCATGCGAAAATTATGCTGAAATGTACAACGTCACGTCATCCTCATGGAAAGCGTGGGTGTACTGATTGCTGTATAAGAACTTTGTAGCGCAGAGAACATTGAGATCTTTACTTTTGAATAAAAGTTTTGTAGCGCATCACAACAAATTTTGGCTATCTATATTGTGAACGATGTGTAGTTAGCACTTCCTTTTAAACAAAAAAGAAACGTTAAGCCGTATCGATAACGTTATTGTCGTTGAGCAGTGATAGGACGTTGTCATGGGTGGCACGCGTGATGTAAGCTGAAGACATCTAACTATTACAATTTGATGTTGAGCGGGTCGGGTTATTGTTTGTTGCACTACAAGAGTGTGACTCAATGAGTAGCAATGTAGGCATGAAAATCCAGATCAAACTGGATTTATTTATGAACGTCGTGTAATAGTAAAATATTGACGTACATGGGAAAAAATCGGGATCCACGGCCGATTCGCGATATATTGGATATCGCAAATAATGGATCGCGATATAACGGATCTGCAGTGTATTTGCTTATTCCCTACCTAAAGATACTGGTTTAATATTTCTAATTATTGACTCTGCAAAATCTCATTTGTTGGCTCATGTAGTTATTTACAAGAAGTGTTATATATTTCCTTGTACATAAAAAATAGAATGATTATCATTTTAGTAATAAACCTTCTGTAAATATACATTTTTTATTAAATGATGTTGAACTCTATGTGTTATCTTAAAAATCCAATAAAAGATGACATGAACGCTGTTTTGATAAATGTTTATTCTACATCTGACAGAACACCCTCTTAACCAACATTCACATTATCTAGAGAGCTATAAATCTGTATCATTCCTATAAGTTTAAAGCCTTAAATTAGGAGAAATGCATGTAAAGTGATATTACCACACACATAAAAAGAAATAAATGTAGCAACATTTTCACAATTTTTTTTGTAAAAATTCTTTTTCTTTAATTACGGCACACCCATTAGACTACAAACATAGTCTCTAGCTTTTGATAATTGTGCTTAGATTTATTTTCAAATAAAATATTCTCTACTGTTTGATGTGGCCTAATTAAGTGATCAGAACACTTGAAATGAAGAGGTTATCATAGGTTAACTGAATGCAAATAAAGTGACTACCTTACAAATACTGATTCAATTTATGAATAGCACAACAAAACACATCAGTGCATCAACTTTCATTATTTAGGACATGAATGGTGCCTTTATGAAAGTTTTAAAACGTTTTAACAGTTTCCTTACAAAATTGCATAGGACTGCAGAAGACATTTAAACATTTGTTTGGCACAAAGATATTTGCATAAAAATAAGCATATTCAAAAATAATTATAGCTATAAGAACTTGTATCACTAAACAATTTTATATGAACTCTGAAAAGTTGAATTTTTTAGTGTTAAATGGGCCTATTGGTTTTTGTGGTAGCTAGATGTAACTGGATCTTATCAGCATTATTTTGATGCTTTATATTTTACTATGTTTACTATTTTTGCTTGGAAATCAGTTAGAAATGTTTAAACCTTGCTTTTAAAACTTTTTGTTGTTAATCTGTTAACATGTCACTTTAAACAATTATCAAAATAACAAGTTTTCCTAGTAGTTTTGAAATGGAAGAACCAGATTGCAACCATTTTAATAATACAGTGAAACCTGTCCAAACCGAACCCTGTATAAACCGAATCCCTGTCAAAACTGAACAGCTGTGTCGGTCCCGATATTTTTCCTTCTTGTATTATATATCACAAAACATTAATAAACCTAACCCTTTCCAAAGCGAATACCCAATGATTCTATCACAAATTTGATCTCATTCAACCTTAAAAAACCTGAATAAACTGAACGGTATATACTGTCAGGTGTAACTTCATGATACCACAGATGCGTGAAACTGATCATTGATGACACAATTGCATAATCGCCATGGTGATAATGTGGCAGCGGAGCAATTAGCGATCAGCTAGTCGGTGCATACGACAATAGTGAACCTTTGTCTGTGTTTTATGTTCAAATTTACGTACAGTGGGAAATTTCAAATGTTTCACAACAGTGCAATGAACTAGAATTGTCACATGATTGACGGATATACCCCCACAATATGGCCTTGTCACAAAACTATGGCATCCATTCGAAAGAAATGGTTAGAGAGAGAATGCTTTAATTTGTGAATGGTCAACAGTGTACTTGGAAAAAGTTAATTTCAATAGGAGCCATAACTCTGTCAACATTTAGTGGTTTGTAACCAAAGTTGAACTTGATCTGTATTTTATGATGTTACACCTATGTACCAAAAATAATTTAAATATGTGAAGCCTTTCATGAGTTATTGTCTCGGGAATTGAAGTCCAAAAGGGACCATAACTCTGTCAAAATTTAGTGGTTTGTAAGTCGAACATGACCTGTATTTTATGATGCTACACATGTGTACCAATAATCATTTAAATATGTCAAGCCTTTCTTGAGTTATCCGGAAACCATGTTTTTAGGGAATTTAAGTCAAATAAAGGGCCATAACGCTGTCAACATTTAGTGGTTTGTAACCAAAGTCCAACTTGACCCGTATTTTATGATGCTACACATGCATACCAATAATTATTTGAATATGTCAAACCTTTATTGAGTTATCATCCGGAAACCATCCGGAAACCATGTTTTCGGGAATTTTAAGACGAAAAGGGGCCATAACTCTGTCAAAATTTAGTGCTTTATAATCAACATCGAACTTGACCTGTATTCTATGATGTTACACATGTGTACCAAAAATTATTTGAATATGTTGAGCCTTTCTTGAATTATCATCCAGAAACCAAAAACCAACAGACCGACGGACCGACAAGCTCACTCCTATATACCCCCCCTAAACTTCGTTTGTGGGGGTATAATTATACATATTGTAAATTCTGGCAATATTTCTCTATCACTAATCTCTATAAGTCTAAGGCTTGCGATACTATCTAGCTAAATTAATATGTTTAAACTAATCAAAACAGTCAACAATTGTCAATTGGTGATTTGGTAATTACTTGCATGGAAATTTTCAATTGGTGATTTCTTGCATGTAAATAAGTTGAATGTTGAATACATGAACTTGTTTGATTGATAATTTGAATGTCGGTTTATGTACAAATATACATTTTTACATGCAAATAAAAAAACAATATTAAAAGGGTAATCATCAGCATGTTGTTGTCTCATTATTTACTTGAATTAACATATAAAATAGTGTGTACATTTTTAAAGGCAAATGACATTTAATAAAAACCTGGGTAAACCGAACACCTCTGAAACCAAACGATCGACCCTGTCCTGACACCGTTCGGTTTGGACAGGTTCTACTGTAGTTTACAATCTAAATGTAACTAAATAAAACAAATATATAGTTGCTTAGTTAGTTTCTTCTAATCAACTTATATAAAGATAAACAGATTCATACAGTACTGCGAGTCTGGAATGTTGCTGTACAAAAATGTTGGCTATCAAGAGGGTCTTAAATTCCTTCATTTTTCATGCTTATTTTATTACCCAATTTTTGTGTCACCAATTTATCCCTCTAAGTAGCCTAACTGCTAGAAAGCTATCCAAATAACAGCAATACTTTACATGACACAAAAATGTGCAAATAACCTAACAATTTTCACCTGGAAAACAAAATAAGAAATATTTATTTATGAATTATACCTCTTAGCTAACCAATCATGTACTGAGCAAAACGACAAAACACTTCTCAAAAATTTTGCTGAGACAAAATAGCAAATGGCTTTGTAATTGTTCAACTAGTAGCTGTTAGGAACAGAGAACCCAAGAAATGTCTTTCCGTAACATCTTAATATACACTTGTAAAACAGTCAGAAAAAAGTTTGTACACTACATTGCCCACATTCCTCGCAGCGCTCACTTCCTCTTGGCGGAGAAATAATCATTGGCCCCACCAAGAAATCCTTCCTGAAAGATTTTATATAATGATTACATTTATTTATTTATCTATTTAATTATTAATTCATAAATCTCCCTCAAAACTATAATTACATTCCTGCAATGTTCAGAGGGTAAGAGTTAAAACCAAAAAGAGAGGACTGAAAAAAGTAAACATAACAAATTTTATGCAAGGATTTTATGCAGTCCAATTGTTTTCTTTTGGTCGTGTCCAC
Organism: Congeria kusceri; assembly: GCA_027627225.1. Classification (NCBI taxonomy): domain Eukaryota; kingdom Metazoa; phylum Mollusca; class Bivalvia; order Myida; family Dreissenidae; genus Congeria; species Congeria kusceri. Next base: position 14,248,120 of record CM051028.1, on the reverse strand, counting down.
CATTTTAATTTACACACATGTGATCCGACTATGGTCACTTGAAAGTTGGTGCCGACAGGGATTTGAATCGAGCTTTGCTCAGAACCAGTCAAATCGCTGTGAAATAGTTAGTAAATGTTATTGGTTAAGAATGGGCGGTGAGAGCACATTAATTATTTGTCATGCACATGCACATCATTGAAACATGTGAATAGTAGATATCCATGTATAGTTTGCTGTAACTACATATTCTGAGAAAGCAAGGTTCCAAATAGCCAGTCAAAAGAAATAGAATATGTTAAGTACATGTTCTTAATGATTAAGTGCTTCAATTAATGTGTGCCAGCCAATTCATTGGCTCAAAATGAGGGTTATATTCTAACCAGGAGGTTGACATTGCCTATTCAATCAGGTGATTGTTCGAATTCTTGATAATAGTATTATCGCAATCCTAATAAGTCAATCAGTCTGTCATATCCATCTTAAAATCTCAATTAGATGTCAGTCCTAAAATGTCAGTCAGTCTGATGTCAATCCTCAAATGTCAGTCAGTCAGTCAGTCAGTCAGTCAGTTATCAATCCTAAAACGTCAGTCAGTCTCCAATCCTAAAATGTCAGTCAGTCAGACATAAATCCTAAAATGTCAGTCAGTCAGACATCAATCCTGAGGGGACAGTCAGTCAGACATTGTTACATTCCTAAAATGTCAGTAAGACATCAATACTAAAATGTCAGGCAGCCAGACATAAATCCTAAATGTCAGTCAGTCAGACATCAATCCTGAGGGGACAGTCAGTCAGACATTGTTACATTCCTAAAATGTCAGTAAGACATCAATACTAAAATGTCAGGCAGTCAGATATCCATCCTATAATGACAGTCAGTCAGACATTAAGATTTAAAAATAACATCTTCTTCTAGCAAAAAATGATCTTGCAAACTTACTATTTCTGTTTCAGCAATACTTTACTTGTCATTAAGTAAGTATGAATAAAGTCAGAATATTTCAAAAATACATAAACTATTTTGCTCATCTCCAAATTGTTTAATTTATTGAATTGCTGTCATGATAAATATCACTTTTGCATGGGAAAATGCTTTGTACCAGTCAAGCATGGGCTGTGAACTATGTTCCAGAACATGGGACATACTGCTGCACTCAATGTCTCGTAATTTGAGCTGTCGAAAATAAATTAGACATGCAGGAAAAAATAAAATTGCCAAATTGCAGCAAAAAACCACCTGAATTATGACACACAAATTGAGAAGAGAATTTGTTTGACATTTGACTTCTTGCTGTGGCATCCCAACATCTATTTTCACAACTGCACTCTTGATCTAAAGTTGTCTGAATGTTAAAATGTCATGGTTTCCAGTTGAATCTATGTTCACAGACTAACATTATGTGTGTTCAACCTACCAGAAACTTTTAACCACAAAACATCATTGTGAACAATTTATTTTGAGTAAATTTTACTTGAATAATAATAAATGACATATATTTAATATAATGGATAACATAGTTTCACACATAGCCATTATTATTATCAGGATGACTGAATACATAATGGCTTACTGTGCATGTTTTCAGTTTCTGTAATTTTTCACTGACAGTACGGGTACTGCCAAATAAACGTACTTCGCAATTTGCAGGTTCGGGAAATCAAGTCAGAGGCGAGCTGACGCGGAGAAGACCTGTGTACTGCTCAAAATATCGCAGAGTAATTATTCCGCGTCACTCGGCATCAGATATCAGCTGTCCCACCCATGCGAGTCATGTCACGTGATATTGTGGTGGTATCAGCTACCACTAAAGGAAGATTTGCAGAGTAATTACTCTGCGTCACTCGGCATCAGCTATCAGCTGTGCCCACCCATGCGAGTCACTCCCTGTGATATTGTGGCAGTATTGGCTACCACTCCACGTAGATTTGCAGAGTAATTACTCCGCGTCACTCGGCATCAGCTATCAGCTGTGCCCACCCTCGCGAGTCATGCCACGTGATATTGTGGCGGTATCAGCTACCACTCCACGTAGATTTGCAGAGTGATTACTTCGCGTCACTCGGCATCAGCTATCAGCTGTGCCCACCCACGCGAGTCACTCCCTGTGATATTGTGGCAGTATTGGCTACCACTCCACGTAGATTTGCAGAGTAATTACTCCGCGTCACTTGGCATCAGCTATCAGCTGTGCCCACCCTCGCGAGTCATGCCACGTGATATTGTGGCGGTATGGGATACCACTCCACGTAGATTTGCAGAGTGATTACTTCGCGTCACTCGGCATCAGATATCAGCTGTGCCCACCCTCGCAAGTCACGCGACGTGATATTTTGGCGGTATCAACTACCACTCCTCAAAGATTTGCAGAGTAATTACTCTGCGTCACTTGGCATCAGCTATCAACTGTGTCCTCACCCACGCGAGTCACGTCACGTGATATCGTGGCGGTATCGGCTACCACTCCACATGATATCGTGGCGGTATCAGCTACCACTCCATGTAGATTTGCAGAGTAATTACTCAGCGTCGATCAGCATCAGATATCAGCTGTGCCCACCCACGCGAGTCACACCAAGTGATATTGTGGCGGTATGGGCTACCACTCCACGTAGATTTGCAGAGTAATTACTTCGTGTCACTCGGCATCAGATATCAGCTGTGCCCACCCACGCGAGTAACGCGATGTGATATTTTGGCGGTATCGGCTACCACTCCACATGATATCGTGGCGGTATCGGCTACCACTCCACGTATATTTGCAGAGCAATTACACCGTGTCACTCGGCATCAGCCCACCCATGTGAGTCCTGCAACATGATATCATGGCAGTATCGACTACCACTCCACATAGATTTGCAGAGTAATTACTCCACGTCGATCAGCATCAGATATCAGCTGTGCCCACCCACGCGAGTCACGTTACGTGATATTGTGACGGTATGGGCTACCACTCCACGTAGATTTGCAGAGTAATTACTCGGCATCAGCTATCAGCTGTGCCCCCCCCCACGCGAGCCATGCCATGTGATATCGTGGCGGTATCGGCTACCACTCCACGTAGATTTGCAGAGAAATTACTCGGCATCAGCTATCAGCTGTGCCCTCCCACGCGAGTCATGCCATGTGATATGGTGGCGGATTCGGCTACCACTCCACGTCAGCCCACCCACGCGAGTCACGTAACGTAATATCGTGGCGGTATCGGCTACCACTCCACGTAGATTTGCAGAGTAATTACTCAGCGTCAATCGGCATCAGATATAAGCTGTGCCCACCCACGTGAGTCATGTCACCTGATATTGTGGCGGTAAGGGCTACCACTCCACGTAGATTTGCAGAGTAATTACTCGGCATAAGCTATCAGCTATGCCCCCCCACGCGAGTCACGCCACCTGATATCGTGGCGGTATCGTCTACCACTCCACGTAGATTTGCAGAGTAATTACTCGGCATCAGCTATGAGCTGTGACCCCCCATGCGAGTAACGCCACGTGATATTGTGGCTGTATGGGCTACCACTCCACGTAGATTTGCAGAGTCATTACTCGGCATCAGCTATCAGCTGTGCCCCCCCCCACGCGAGTCATTCTGTGTCACTCGACATCAGTTATCAGCTGTGCCCCCCCACGCGAGTCACGCCAAGTGATATTGTGGCTACCACTCCACGTAGATTTTCAGAGTAATTACTCCGTGCCACGTAGATTTTCACGCGAGTCATGCCATGTGATATGGTGGCGGTATCGGCTAACACTCCACATAGATTTGCAGAGTAATTACTCCACGTCACTCGGCACCAGCTATCAGCTGTGCCCACCCACGCCAGTCACGCCACATGATATCATGGTGGTATCGGCTACCACTCCACGTACACGTACATTTGCAGAGTAATTATTCTGTGTCACTCGACATCAGTTATCAGCTGTGCCCCCCCACGCGAGTCACGCCATGTGATATTGTGGCGGTATCGGCTACCACTCCACGTAGATTTTCAGAGTAATTACTCCGTGTCACTCGACATCAGCTATCAGCTGTGCCCCCCCCCACGCCACATGATATTTGTGGCGGTATCGGCTACCTCTCAAAGTAGATTTGCAGAGTAATTACTCCGCGTCAATCGGCATCAGCTATCAGCTGTGCCCACCCACGTGAGTCACGCCACGTGATATCGTGGAGATATCGGCTACCTCTCAACGTAGATTTCAGAGTTATTTCTTGTATCAAATATTCTGACACTGCAACAGTGAGTAAAATATTGTAGCTGTACTGTATATGCATAAAATCCTGAAATTTGTTGACATTCTCATTCTTTTTATCAGCCAGATTATAAATTCGAATCGTGTATATACTGTGACAGATTGCATCTGGGCAATCATATCAAGTGCATAATATATAGAGGTATTATCAATACAGCCTGAAAGAACAAAGGCACCATTATGTAATTTACTATTGCCAGTGTCTTTGATACCAAATTTCATCAGGAAAATGAACTGTCAGTGTTGCAATGGGCTGTAACTCCTTTTCCAACCAGCCAAACACCCTGGTGCAATCCAGGGTAACGATGGCACAGGCACATTTTATATACGAAAATGCTCGTTTTAAATCGCTAAATATCTACGTAATGGTTGATAATGCAAAACATTCAATGAAAATAAACAACAAAATATTTGAGGCGCGTCGTGGGAAAACCGGTCTTAATGCATGTGCTAATCCGCGACGACACTGTCCGCCGAAAGTGGATTTATGGTTAGAAGACACTTCATTGAAACAGAAAATACCATTTAAGTGGAAAGTTCCGACCCGGATTTGCCTGTGCGGACTGCACAGGCTTATCCGGGACGACACTTTACGCACATGCATTAAGCCTGGTTTTCCCACAACGCGCCTCATTTGTTTTTCCAATCACCATTCAGCACCCCCTGACAATATAACAATCACTTGCAAATTAATTTACTGACATAGAAATGCATGATTACCTTTGCATATGTTTTCTAAAAAGTAATTAGGAAGTGTCAAAACTGAAATCAAAGCATTGAAAGCTGAAAGACTGCGGCTTGCCATATTAAGGTTAAGGTCTTGATAAAAAATTGTCACATTTTCAAGGAAACTAGTTCTTCATTATGCATAAAACAAACAACAGACTCTGTGAATAAAATTAATCTTCGACAGCCCTTTATAAACATTAAAACAACGTGTTAATACAAAATGTATAAAGGAAAGAATACGTAATTATGCTCAAAGAACCGAGCAAAATGCGCCACTGTCTGTACTGGTACTGGGCTAAAATGTCATTTCGGAAGACCAATATGCATATTTCAAAAGTGCTACGGTCATTATTTTCCAACCGACATTAATACAATGAAGTCAGTTTTTTTATAAAACTACGAAAGCTTTCCACAATGTACAACATACGATGCATGCGCGTGACCTTAATCGAGACGCAAACTGGATCTTATGCAATGTAACGTAATTATACACTTTACAAGTAAACAACAAACACAGAAAAATGCTGTAATAGGTTAAGTACTTGCAGATTATGAATACTATGTTGATTGTTCATTATTGTTTTTCATCGGATGTATTTGTTTATTTTTTTGTCATCTCTGAATTAAATTATTGATAGTATTCAATAGACCAGTGACTGAGTCCACTGATAGCAAAGAATTGTTACGCAGTTCTGACTGGCCATTTGATCAGTGATCTCCCCTGCTCCACGATATTGAAAGCAGTGAAGCAGGGGAAGCCACTATGCAATCTCAAAAGCGATACATTATTCAATTTGCGGTAATAAAGAGTCCGGCTATCGCGGCAGTCTAACAAAAAAACAAACCTCCATAAAAAATCAACATGCAGCACTTGCAAGTTCAAATAAATGCAGGATTTGCTTATTCTCTACCTAAAGATTCTGCAGTTTAATATTTCTAAATATTGACAGTGCAAAATCTAAGTTGGCTCATGTACTTATTTATAAGAAGTGTTATATATTTCTTTGTACATAAAAAATAGAATGTTTATCATTTTAGTAATAAACCTTCTGTAAATAAACTATTTTTTATTAAATGATGTTGAACTCTATGTAAGTGATATCTTAAAAATCCAATAAAAGATGACATGAACGCTGTTTTGATAAATGTTTATTCTACATCTGACAGACAACCCTCTTAACCAACACTCACATTATCTAGAGAGCTATAAAGGTGTATTATCCGTTACATTATCCAGAGAGCTATAAATCTGTATGATCCGTTACATTATCTAGAGAGCTATAAATCTGTATCATCCGTTACATTATCTAGAGAGCTATAAATCTGTATCATCCGTTACATTATCTAGAGAGCTATAAATCTGTATCATCTGTTACATTATCTAGAGAGCTATAAATCTGTATCATCCGTTACATTATCTAGAGAGCTATAAATCTGTATCATCCGTTACATTATCTAGAGAGCTATAAATCTGTAGCATCCGTTACATTACCTAGAGAGCTATAAATCTGTAGCATCCGTTACATTATCTAGAGAGCTATAAATCTGTATCATCCGTTACATTATCTAGAGAGCTAAAAATCTGTATCATCCGTTTAAGTTTTAAGCCTTGAATTATGAGAACTGCGCGTAAAGTGATATTACCACACACATAAACAGTAATAATCGTAGCTACATTTTAAAAATATTTTTGTAGAAATTCTTGTTCTTTAGTTACTGCACGTAGGCTTCACACTTAAAAACGCTAATTTTGGCAGGTTTCATAAAATAATGTACAGACTAAATTATATTAAGAAACTATAACATAATGTACTAAGTAAGGCAAAACTTCTTTAAAAAAAAAAAAACTGTAAGGAATAAATATACATAATAAAACAAACATATTTTTTGTAAGATTTTGTATAAAAGGCAATTTACGTAATTATCATTTAATAGGATGATAATTTAATTAAAATACATTTAAAAATAACAATTTTTAGGAAATAAAGATTTTATATATTTTATGAAAATGCATGATTAACTACTGGAATCTACCACATGGCTGATTCCTTAACGTGGTGTGGTGGTTTGAGTGCCTCGATGACCCGGCGAGCTACGCCAGCGGGAGTGTAAACTCCTGGCAGGGCTTCCCAAGCTGGACAGGTCGAAGGGTAGAGGACAGACGAATATCAGTCACCTCTCCTCGAGGCTAAGGGGTATGAGAAGGATCACTCAGACAGAAAAACCAAGGGCAGGAGATGCTCTACAGCCATGGCAGGCAAGTCTCCTACGACAAGGAAAAGTCGGAGAATAAACCACTGCTGAAGACGGATGCACTGGGCCAGAGTGCGCATAACGACAGTGCAACGCTTTCCACTCCAATGATGGACAACAATGGATCTTTGCGTGATGGTGCTCTGCCTGTGGAGTCCCCCCGGGCTGGTAGAGTGCCGGACCCCATGCCTCGAAGGGGTCCAACCCAAGCTACCGGAGGTCACCCCGTCCCGCTGCGAGGGGCCAGGCTACGGAGGCGGAGGGTAAATGCGGCTGGCCAAGAAAGAACACCAAGCACTCAAGAGACCCCTCGACCGCTGAACATCCTTCAATGGAATGCGGAGGGAATACACAACAAAAAGCTTCCTTTCACTGAAAGACTGCACGCCGACAATATTGATGTAGCCTGTATCCAAGAAACCCACCTGAATTCAAACCACCGGTTCACCATCAGAGGATACCAAACCTTCAGGCTAGACAGAGAAGGAAGACACAAAGGAGGAGTGCTGATGCTCATCAAGAACAATATCCCAGCACAAGAAATTAAAGTAGTCACTAACCAACAAGCTGAAATCCAAGGAGTCAATATCACAATGGACAGGTCTGTAATTACAATATACAATCTGTACTGCCCCCAAGACAAAGAACTTTCCCTGCAGTACCTGGAAAACCTACCCACTGAGAACTGCTTGGTTGTTGGAGACTTCAACAGCCACTCAACCTGTTGGGGCTATGAAGAGACGGACAGAAGAGGAGAGGAAGTGGAGGACTGGCAGATTGATACCCAAATGGTTCTGCTGAATGATCCAGAAGACCCACCCACCTTCTTCTCACGCAGGTGGCTGTCAACTTCTACCCCAGATCTCGCCTTTGCAACTGATGATCTCTCCAAGAAGACCACCAGAGGGGTACTGAGCCAGTTAGGAGGCAGCGACCACAGACCAGTAAAGCTGGCCATCAACCTGCAGTACAGACCACAGAAATCAACAACGTTCCCAAGGTGGAACTACAAGAAGGCAGACTGGAACATGTTTGCAAGCCTCACAGACCTCTACACCAGGGGCCTAAAAACAGACGACCTTAACATCAACCGAGTCACCAGGAACTTCAATCAGGCCATTCTGAAAGCGGCTTCCGAGACAATCCCACGGGGCGCACGTAAGAACTACAGGCCCTACTGGACGGAAGAGCTTCAAGAACTTGAGGACCAAGTCAGCAGCAGCAGACAGGAAGTAGAGGAGAATCCCTCTGTTGACAACAACATCGCCCTGAAAGCAACCACTGCCAAGTACAGAAGAGCCTACCTTCAAGCAGCAAGATCTAGCTGGAGAGAAAAAACCGAGAAGCTAAACTTAGATAGGGACGGAAACAAGCTGTGGAAGCTGACCAAAGCGATGAATGGTGAAGACACAAGGGCAGAGCCAATTACCATCTCACAAGGCCAAGAGTTGCTGACAGGGAGAGAAGCTGCCAACCTTTTTATAGATAATTATGAGGAAGTCAGCAACATCACTGTACCTGAAGAAAGAAAGGCCCAGGTACAGGAGGAGAGAAGAACCTCCAAGGAGTATCAGCCAGAGGAACACATGAACAAGCCGTTCAACCATCATGAACTAGCAGACGCCATGAAAGCCTTGCAAGAAAGAAAATCCCCAGGGCCAGACAAAATAACCAATGAGATGCTTCTACATTTAGGCACAAGGGCAAAAACACAGTTACTGAAAATCTTCAACAACAGCTGGAAGACTGGCCATGTTCCACAAATCTGGCGAGAGGCTGATATGGTCCCCATCCACAAGAAGGGCAAAGACCGAGCAAAGGTGGACAGCTACAGACCCATCAGTCTCACCAGCTGTGTGGGCAAACTCATGGAACGGCTAATCAACACCAGGCTCACTTGGCATTTGGAGAAGAACAACACTATTTCCCCAGAGCAGGCAGGATTCAGGCAAAATCGTTCGACTGAGGACCAGGTGACGTATATCGCCCAGAAGATTGAAGATGGCTTCCAGGACAAGAAAAACACCCTGACGATCTGGATTGACATGGAGAAGGCCTTCGATAAGGTCTGGAAGGAAGGGCTGAAGCTGAAGCTCCAGAAAAGTGGTGTGGCCGGTTGTATGTTCCAATGGATCTGCCAGTACTTGAACAGCAGGAAAGCAAGAGTCCATGTAAGTGGACAGTACAGCCGGAAGAAGACACTGAAAGACGGAGTCCCGCAAGGCGGAGTCCTCAGCCCCACCTTGTTCCTAGTCTTCATCAACGACATCGTCAAGGACCTCCCTCGAAATGTCCATGGGGCCATCTATGCGGACGATCTTGCACTCTGGTGCTCAGAAGAACACATCACAACCGCAAACTACCGGATGCAAGAGGCGCTGAAAGTTCTTGAGGACTGGACAAAGAAGTGGCTCATCACCATCAACTCCAGGAAGACCACTTACACGATCTTTAGCCTCTCCCCAAAAGAAGTGAAGGCCAATCTCAAGCTCTGCGGACAGACGCTGCAAGCTGACCACACCCCCACGTATCTTGGCGTGACCTTCGACAGGCGACTCACTTGGAAACAGCAGACAGAGAAAGTCGAAGCTAGAGCCAAACTGCGGTTAGCACTCATGAAAAAGCTAACCGGCACAACATGGGGGGCAGATGCAGCAATCCTCAAGAAGATGTACATGGGCAGCGTTAGACCAGTCCTTGAGTATGGGGTGACGGCATGGGGCACAGCAAGCAAGTCAAACTTTGACAGAGTCAGCAAGGTGCAGAACCAGGCGGCCAGAATCATCACTGGCGCCATGCGGTCAACCCCTATTCAAGAGCTGGAAACCATCACGGGTCTTGAGCCCATAGAAGACAGAAGGGACACCAAACTCCTCACCCAGGCAGCAAAGTTCAAAAGACTGCCAAATCATCCCATGAAAGACAGACTGTGCCAACCAACAAAAGGAAGACTGAAGAGAGGGAGCTTCATCCACCAGACGAGGGTTTTGGAAAGGAAATGCCAAGATATCCTGGATCAAGAACCCAAAGATATCCCCCCGTACCTTGAAAACCCAGGCTGGAGCGATGCTGAAAGACCCCAGATACACAGCAGTATTCCTGGCATTGGCAAGAAAGACTCCCAGAGCGATGCTGAAAAGAAGTCCATCTCCATGGAACACATCAACAACTCCTACCCACAACACAACTGGACTCATGTCTACACTGATGGGTCTGCTGACCAGGCTGTCAGAAGTGGTGGTGCCGGAATCTACATCAGGTATCCAGGAGGTAGAGAACAACACATCTCCCTCGCTACTGGCCTCTACTCCACCAACTTCAAGGCTGAAGCAGTAGCGCTCAAGACAGGTGCAGTCCACATTGAGCACAGTCCACTCTCCTCCAACAACGTTGTGTTCTTCAGCGACGCAAAGTCAGTCCTGCAGGCCCTAGACACTTCCAGAGACAAAGAACTGAACGACCTGTCATCTGCCTTGACCTCCCTGTGCAGAGCCCACACGGTCGTGCTGCAATGGGTCCCCTCTCACTGCAACATACTAGGCAATGAAGCCGCAGACACTCTGGCAAAGGAGGGCACCACAAAAGAACAGAATGACAGGTCAACCACCTTCAAAGAAGCCAAGACCATCATCAAGGCAAAGCAACACACCAAGTGGCTACAACAGCACCCACGATACAACCGAAATGACCCATACCACCTGCTCTCAAGATCTGAGCAGGTCCTCATATTCAGGCTGCGGACAGGCCACAACCGTATGAACCACCACCTTTTCACCAAGTTCAGATTTGGCCAGTCAGACCAGTGCCCCTGTCAGACAGATAGCATGACAACAGAACACTTGCTGCAGTCCTGCCCACTACACAATGGCCTCAGGCGCCAGATCTGGGCGGAGGAGACCACGATGCAAGGGAAGCTCTATGGCAGTCTGGAGGACCTGCGGCGCACGGCGACCTTTGCGCAGAGAGCCGGCGTGTCCATCTGAGTGATCGACAAGAAGAAGAAGAAGACTACTGGAATTATTTTCAAAACAATATGTACAACTGATGTATTTTCAATAAAACTCTATGATACGAGTGGTAGATTTTAACTCCAAGTTTCTTTTGAATGTAAATTAAATGTGTGTCAGTATGATTACCATTTTACCTTCCATTAAAATATATCGGTCATAAATGTTTTACATGAAGCAATAAACTCTGCTCAATGGCGTAACCATTAGCGAGGGATTGTGGCGGTGTATACAACCCAGAACTCCCCCAACTGACACTTAAAAGTGTACCCACTTAAAACTGCAGTTAGGATGAAAGCTGCTGATTTTGCAGTTAATTTTCATGATGTAATCATTAAAGTTTGTGCGCATATGAACTTTAATTGAGGCGTGTCATGGGAAAACCAGGCTTAACGCAGTCCGCACAGGCCAATCCGGGATGGTACTTTCCGCCCCCAGTGGATTTATGTTTAGAACATACTTCATTGAAACAGAAAATACCATAAAAGAGGAAAGTGCCGTCCTGGATTAGCCTGTGCTGACTTCACAGGCTAATCCAGGACGAGACTTTATGCACATGCATTACACCCAGTTTTCTCACGACACGCCTCAAATGTTTCTTCACAAAAATGATAACTTGTGAGTCAAGTGGTGAAAACACTTGAAATTAATAGGTTATCATAGGGGAATAATTTGAAATAAAGTAATTAGTAACTTATCTTGCAATTAGCTAATTTAAGACTTTAAAACATCAAACCAAAACATCTGAAACTGACGACTGTTCACTGTAGTAATTGCATTAAATGAATGAGTGCACAAATAAAGGAACAAAATAAATAAATAACTGCTTGAACTAAAACTCTGCAAGTCAGATGTGTCGCTTGACAGGACATAACTCAAGTATGATATGCGCAATTATGCCAAAAACTGAATTTGACCTTCCTTTCATGCCTGCTAACACTTCCATAAAGTTTCATAAAGATTGAACAAAAAGTTTTTCAGTTATTGTCTGCACAAGCCTTATTGGAATGCTTAATTTTTTTAAAGGGGCATAAATTACGCCGAAAAGCAAACTTAACCTTCCTTTTATGCCTACTAACACTTCCATAAAGTTTCATTAAGATTGAACAAAAACTGTTTAAGTTATTGTCTGCGCAAGCCTTATTAGAACAATTTGTTTTTTAATGGACATAACTCAGGTACGATAAGAGCAATTATGCCAAAAATCGAACTGAACCTTCCTTTTATGCCTACTAACACTTCCATAAAGTTTTATAATAATAGCACAAAAACTTCTAATGTTTTTGTCTGTGCAAACTGAAGGGGACGCCGACGCTGCCACCGACGCCGCCAAAAGTAACCCCTATATGTAGCCTTTTCAGGCGACACAATAACAACTGTGGTCATTCAAATAACCACCATCTATCATGATATATTTGAAGATATTACATTACGATTTTACAATGAAACAGATAAACAGATATTGTGCACACATTTTAAAACCATTTACCACCCTGCAAAAATAAAATGATGAACAGAGTAATATGGCTGTGGTATAATATCAGTTCTAAAGTAAACTTGACAATTTATCTTGTCCACTTTCACGAATAGATGCCCATGAAAGACAAGTCCATGCAGCAAAATTTTGTGATTTGTATAAAGATAAAATACATCTATGGTGTGTGATCATCTCAGCTCTAAATACAAAAATGTTATGTCTTTATTGGTCATGAATAAATGACTGTGAAGGCCTGACCATCCATCCAGCAACAAAATGTTATAAATATCATTGATAAACATAAAACAATTGTGTTGTTGTTTTGATCTGGACAGCTGCCCTTATCACTTGTTATGGTGTGACTGCATTCATTAGTATGCAAATTGTGAGGAAAGTTATATCTAAACATTGGGGAATAAAATGCCATTTTGCTTTGAATGAAACAAGAACCTGTTTTGTATTATTAAGTCTAATATTTAAAGGTGAAACATGATGCATTGTACAGAGAAAAGTTAAAAAGCTGAATATATCACAAGGCTAAAAGGGAAAAAAACAACACATTTTTATACATAGATTTATCAATGATACTTTCTTTGGTCTCTGGACAGGTCTAGTAAATTCTAGGCATCAATCCAAAATCACTTTTTTTTCCAATCTGGCATTAAAAAAATATCTAAAAATATAATATATAATTATATACTTGTTTTGCACCTTTTGCGTGCATATCACAGTAAACGAGAAGCAATAAAGAATAGATATGGGATGAGAAAACTATGTTTACCTGTTCCTGTCTTATGCCACCATGGATGACGGCCATTCGAAGGTAGGGCTTCGTGTCTTGGCTCAGAATAATCGGTACTGGAGAAAGCAGTTGTAGTTTGGGCACTCGTTAAACTTTTGGTGTTCGATTCCCAGCCCTTATCACCGAAAAGTTGGAAAATATACGGGACATACACGGGACGATAAGCGCGTCTAGAACGTACCTGGGCACTGCCAATTAAACAAAGTAACACTACCGCAAACAGCCACCTTAATCCACATGGGGTACACAACTTCATTTTTTTTAATAATCACACATAAATTATTCCTTATCACAAATATGAAAAAATATCCCCTCTTGAAATAAATTAGTAACAGATTTAATCCTCTATGTACACATTTTATCACTCTGCATTCAAATCTTCTTTGATATGCATAATTATTTTTATTTTAAAAAATCACATTTTAAATATCTCTATGTCCTCGTTTTACATAATATTTAACATCACATTTTCTCTAAATCCCTTCATTTGCATAGCATCTCTCAAATACATAACTAAGCTGCATACTAAGTCTGTCTGGGTGTCCAGAGAAATAAAATTAAATTTCTTTCATCGATTATCACATGATATTTAACGAACAAATATCACATAAATTCATCACAGTTCCACCCACTGCAAATCTCTCATTCCTAGCACGAACAACACATTTCCCTGACACAATAAAATTACATCCCGACAAGGTAACTTTTTTTTTTCACCACTGATGTATACCCATGTAACAATAATTTCTCTGCTCCACCTTCACACAGCATCACCTATCTACACAGCCGACTATTATGTATCTTTACTGTTTAAAAAATCAACCGAAAATAATTGACCTATTACAATAAATCGGCTCACTTCACACAAAGCCCTACTACCAGTGTTCAAAGTCCCATTTATTTGCCAATAAAACCCAGCAGACCACATTGTGTACCCTCAGCCACTGCATCAGAAACTACATTTCAAATATCAATTTCATTATCAAAGCCGTAATTTATTAGGCTCTATTATTTTTTGCACTGTCACATCCCTAAAAAATCTACACCATCTGATGACTTTTATTTAATACAAAAATCCAATACGCATTTCTTTGTAAGCAATGCACTTATGCTGGTCCTTTCTGTGTGTCGGTATTTTTGTTCAGCACTTTTGCTGTCTCTCTACATTACTTGTCATTACTGTTGTCTGCTTTTTTCCATGATATCAATTCCCAGGTGCAAATAAGTTTTAACTCTAACATCACATCTCATTTCCACCCAAGACCTGAGCTTCTCACAGTTAATTATGTAAGTCATACTCAACCCAATAATATCCAAATTATAAACCATTTAGTGGGTCCATTTAGTGTTCACAAATTCTTACAGGAGTATTCACAGTAGTTTGCTGCTTGTCGACAAAGCTGCAGTGAATGCAAACAAGAAAATAAACTGTTGATAGAAATAACAAGTTTAATGACCCTGTAAACACAACAAAAAGCTGGAAAAATAATAAAATTTTGTGAAACTCATCATCTCTTTGATACCATTTTTCGTACATGTATGTTTCGTAAAGCAAAAGCCGCCACTATAAGGATTGGAAATGTCAATGGATTACTGATCCACCTAGCATCTCATTTGCATAAATATGTCAGGGAAAAGGGACTTACAGGGAATATCAATCATCTTTCATTGTTTATGAAGGCAGCTACATTATGAGCTGCGTTATTTAGTGTTTCTACTTCTACCGGAATTTCTTTTTGTACAGGAAATCCTAATACCATCAGAGGTGGATACAACAAACTGCATGTAGCCCAAACATCTGCAAGGCGTTACAGAATCTGTAACCTGTCTGAATATGCAGCAGATTGTCATGTAGTCTCTGAGACAATTAGAATAACACACAGTCACAGATAATTGTATTGTCGAGACAATACCGTAATGACACTAAAATAAAGTCACAGAATGTTCTCGTCAGAATGACTCTGTAATAAAGTCACAAAATGTTATAGACTACCAGGATGGCACCATGATCAAGTCACAGAATGTTATAGTCTGTGAAACTGCCGTAATGACACCATAATAAAGTCACAGAATGTTATTGTCTGTGAAACTGCTGTAATGACACCATAATAAAGTCACAGAATGTTAAAGTCTGTGAAACTGCTGTAATGACACCATAATGAAGTCACAGAATGTCATAGCTGTGAAACTGCCATAATGACACCATAATAAAGTCACAGAATGTTATAGCTGTGAGACTACCAGAATGGCACCATAATAAAGTCATAAAATGTTATAGCTGTGAGACTACCAGAATGGCACAATTATAAAGTCACATAATGTTATAGTCTATGAGACTACCAGAATGGCACCATAATAATATCACAGAATGTTATAGTCTATGAGACTACCAGAATGGCACCATAATAATATCACAGAATGTTATAGTCTGTGAGAGTACCAGAATGACACCATAATAAAGTCACATAATGTTATAGCTGTGAGACTACCAGAATGGCACCATAACAAAGTCACATAATGTTCTAGTATGTGAGACTACCAGAATGGCACCATAATAAAGTCATAAAATGTTATAGCTGTGAGACTACCAGAATGGCACAATTATAAAGTCACATAATGTTATAGTCTATGAGACTACCAGAATGGCACCATATACAGTCACAGAATGTTCTAGCTGTCACACTATCAGAATGGCACCATAATAATATCACAGAATGTTATAGTCTGTGAGAGTACCAGAATGGCACCATAATGCAGTCACATAATATTATAGCTCGGAGACTACCAGAATGACACCATAGTAAAGTAAAGAATGTTCCAGTCTGTGAAACTACCAGAATGGCACCACAATAAAGTCACAGAATATTATAGATGTGAGACTAACAGAAGGGCACCATAATAAAGTCACAGAATGTTATAGTCTGTGAGACAAACAGAATGACCCCATAATAAAGTCACAGAATGTTATAGCTATGAGACTACCAGAATGGCACCATTATAAGTAACAGAATGTTATAGCTATGAGACTACCAGAATGGCACCATTATAAGTAACAGAATGTTATAGTCTGTGAGACTATCAGAATGGCACCATAATAAAGTTACAAAATGTTCTAGCTGTGAGCCTACCAGAATGGCAACATAATAAAATCACAGAATGTTATAGCTGTGAGACTACCAGAATGGCAGAATAATAAAGTCAAAGAATGTTATAGTCTGTGAGACTACCAGAATGGCACCATAATAAAGTTAAAGAATGTTATAGTCTATGAGACTACCAGAATGGCACCATAATAAAGTCACAAAATGCTTTAGATGTGAGACTACCAGAATGCTATCAGAATAAAGTCATAGAATGTTGTAGTCTGTGAGACTACCAGAATGGAACCATAATAAAGTCACACAATGTTCTAGACTGACAGATTACCAGACCAGAATAAACAGTCACAGAATGTTCCAGCTATGACACTACCAGAATTACACCATAATAATGTCACAGAACCTGAATGACACCATAAAAAGTCACAAAATGTTCTAGACTGTTGGAATACCAGATCAGAATTACACAATAATAATGTCACAGAACCTGAATGACACCATAAAAAGTCACAAAATGTTCTAGACTGTTGGAATACCAGATCAGAATTACACAATAATAATGTCACAGAACCTGAATGACACCATAAAGTCACAAAATGTTCTAGACCGTTGGAATACCAGATCAGAATTACACAATAATAATGTCACAGAACCTGAATGACACCATAAAAAGTCACAAAATGTTCTAGACTGTTGGAATACCAGATCAGAATTACACAATAATAATGTCACAGAACCTGAATGACACCATAAAAAGTCACAAAATGTTCTAGACTGTTGGAATACCAGATCAGAATTACACAATAATAAGGTCACAGAACCTGAATGACACCATAAAAAGTCACAAAATGTTCTAGACTGTTGGAATACCAGATCAGAATTACACAATAATAATGTCACAGAACCTGAATGACACCATAAAAAGTCACAAAATGTTCTAGACTGTTGGAATACCAGATCAGAATTACACAATAATAATGTCACAGAACCTGAATGACACCATAAAAAGTCACAAAATGTTCTAGACTGTTGGAATACCAGATCAGAATTACACAATAATAATGTCACAGAACCTGAATGACACCATAAAAAGTCACAAAATGTTCTAGACTGTTGGAATACCAGATCAGAATTACACAATAATAATGTCACAGAACCTGAATGATACCATAAAAAGTCACAAAATGTTCTAGACTGTTGGAATACCAGATCAGAATTACACAATAATAATGTCACAGAACCTGAATGACACCATAAAAAGTCACAAAATGTTCTAGACTGTTGGAATACCAGATCAGAATTACACAATAATAATGTCACAGAACCTGAATGACACCATAAAAAGTCACAAAATGTTCTAGACTGTTGGAATACCAGATCAGAATTACACAATAATAATGTCACAGAACCTGAATGACACCATAAAAAGTCACAAAATGTTCTAGACTGTTGGAATACCAGATCAGAATTACACAATAATAATGTCACAGAACCTGAATGACACCATAAAAAGTCACAAAATGTTCTCGACTGTTGGAATACCAGATCAGAATTACACAATAATAATGTCACAGAACCTGAATGACACCATAAAAAGTCACAAAATGTTCTCGACTGTTGGAATACCAGATCAGAATTACACAATAATAATGTCACAGAACCTGAATGACACCATAAAAAGTCACAAAATGTTCTAGACTGTTGGAATACCAGATCAGAATTACACAATAATAACGTCACAGAACCTGAATGACACCATAAAAAGTCACAAAATGTTCTAGACTGTTGGAATACCAGATCAGAATTACACAATAATAATGTCACAGAACCTGAATGACACCATAAAAAGTCACAAAATGTTCTAGACTGTTGGAATACCAGATCAGAATTACACAATAATAATGTCACAGAACCTGAATGACACCATAAAAAGTCACAAAATGTTCTAGACTGTTGGAATACCAGATCAGAATTACACAATAATAATGTCACAGAACCTGAATGACACCATAAAAAGTCACAAAATGTTCTAGACTGTTGGAATACCAGATCAGAATTACACAATAATAATGTCACAGAACCTGAATGACACCATAAAAAGTCACAAAATGTTCTAGACTGTTGGAATACCAGATCAGAATTACACAATAATAATGTCACAGAACCTGAATGACACCATAAAAAGTCACAAAATGTTCTCGACTGTTGGAATACCAGATCAGAATTACACAATAATAATGTCACAGAACCTGAATGACACCATAAAAAGTCACAAAATGTTCTAGACTGTTGGAATACCAGATCAGAATTACACAATAATAATGTCACAGAACCTGAATGACACCATAAAAAGTCACAAAATGTTCTAGACTGTTGGAATACCAGATCAGAATTACACAATAATAATGTCACAGAACCTGAATGACACCATAAAAAGTCACAAAATGTTCTAGACTGTTGGAATACCAGATCAGAATTACACAATAATAATGTCACAGAACCTGAATGACACCATAAAAAGTCACAAAATGTTCTAGACTGTTGGAATACCAGATCAGAATTACACAATAATAATGTCACAGAACCTGAATGACACCATAAAAAGTCACAAAATGTTCTAGACTGTTGGAATACCAGATCAGAATTACACAATAATAATGTCACAGAACCTGAATGACACCATAAAAAGTCACAAAATGTTCTAGACTGTTGGAATACCAGATCAGAATTACACAATAATAATGTCACAGAACCTGAATGACACCATAAAAAGTCACAAAATGTTCTACTACATGAGACTACCAGAATGACGCCATAATAAAGTCACAGAATGTTCTTGTCTCAGAGACTACCAGAATGACGCCATAATAAAGTCACAGAATATTCTTGTCTCAGAAACTACCAGAATGACGCCATAATAAAGTCACAGAATATTCTTGTCTCAGAGACTACCAGAATGACGCCATAATAAAGTCACAGAATATTCTTGTCTCAGAGACTACCAGAATGACGCCATAATAAAGTCACAGAATATTCTTGTCTCAGAGACTACCAGAATGACGCCATAATAAAGTCACAGAATGTTCTTGTCTCAGAGACTACCAGAATGACGCCATAATAAAGTCACAGAATGTTCTTGTCTCAGAGACTACCAGAATGACGCCATAATAAAGTCACAGAATGTTCTTGTCTCAGAGACTACCAGAATGACGCCATAATAAAGTCACAGAATATTCTTGTCACAGAGACTACCACAATGACGCCATAATAAAGTCACAGAATGTTCTTGTCTCAGAGACTACCAGAATGACGCCATAATAAAGTCACAGAATGTTCTTGTCTCAGAGACTACCAGAATGACGCCATAATAAAGTCACAGAATATTCTTGTCTCAGAGACTACCAGAATGACGCCATAATAAAGTCACAGAATATTCTTGTCTCAGAGACTACCAGAATGACGCCATAATAAAGTCACAGAATATTCTTGTCTCAGAGACTACCAGAATGACGCCATAATAAAGTCACAGAATGTTCTTGTCTCAGAGACTACCAGAATGACGCCATAATAAAGTCACAGAATATTCTTGTCTCAGAGACTACCAGAATGACGCCATAATAAAGTCACAGAATGTTCTTGTCTCAGAGACTACCAGAATGACGCCATAATAAAGTCACAGAATATTCTTGTCTCAGAGACTACCAGAATGACGCCATAATAAAGTCACAGAATATTCTTGTCTCAGAGACTACCAGAATGACGCCATAATAAAGTCACAGAATATTCTTGTCTCAGAGACTACCAGAATGACGCCATAATAAAGTCACAGAATGTTCTTGTCTCAGAGACTACCAGAATGACGCCATAATAAAGTCACAGAATGTTCTTGTCTCAGAGACTACCAGAATGACGCCATAATAAAGTCACAGAATATTCTTGTCTCAGAGACTACCAGAATGACGCCATAATAAAGTCACAGAATGTTCTTGTCTCAGAGACTACCAGAATGACGCCATAATAAAGTCACAGAATGTTCTTGTCTC
The DNA here is from genome assembly GCA_027627225.1 of Congeria kusceri. NCBI lineage: Eukaryota > Metazoa > Mollusca > Bivalvia > Myida > Dreissenidae > Congeria > Congeria kusceri. The sequence continues at coordinate 14,227,473 of CM051028.1, read as the reverse complement.
AGAGACTACCAGAATGACGCCATAATAAAGTCACAGAATATTCTTGTCTCAGAGACTACCTGAGTGACACCATTATAAAAGTAAAGAATGTTCTAATATGTGAGACTACAAGAATCACATCATAATAAAGTCAAAGAATGTTCTAGTATTTGAGACTACCACGATGACACCACAATAAAGGCAGACTATTCTAGTATGTGAGTCTTCCAAAATAAAGTCACAGACTGACCTGGTATGAGAACTTACTGTGGAATCACTTGAATTCGCGGGGTACAATTTTCCCGCAGTTGCGATCGCTGACATATTCGCGCGGTCTTAAATTTGCGCAAATCCGATTTTGAAAAACAAAGAAACGTCAATTGTTTTTAAAAAGAAGTATTAATTATTCGATGAAATGTTCAACTGGCCAGATCCCCAGTGAAGGGTCGTACTGTGACAGCTTGTTTGTCGCAATGAACACTGGCTTCAGTACCAGATTTTGCTACTTGTGGAGAATTGGGGCTGCATATTCAGGCGAGACAATAGATAATTTATATCACGTCATGTCCAATTGACACCTTGTTTTTAATTAAAGGCTGAATGAAATAAAGGCTCCACATAGGGGGCGCAAATTTCTTTACTCAAAATGTCAATTAGTGAAACCAAACTAAATTAATAAATTTGGGTATGTATACAATACAATCATTTTCATAACTCACATTTGTATTTGACTTTTACAAAAAATATAAAAATAATAAAAAAACAATGAGTTTATACTTCAAACAGATCATAATTATAAAATTGGTGTTAATGTTTAAAAGTGAAAAAATCACATATACACAAGTAAAATTATGAACGATTACCTATGTACATTAGAACGAACATGTGAACTCTCGGGACATTGCTAAATTACGAAATCGGTAAATATTCGAGGTGGTCATAAATTCGCGCAATGGCGGGAGCACGAAAAGCGTGCAAATTAGACCTCCGCAAAAATCAGTGATTCCACAGTAATATATAGCAGTTGGTGGCAAAGTTAATACATCTGGTATTGTACGATTTTATTGACCTGGCACTCATTAATCTCCGGTAGCGCTCGGCTGTTTTATTTAAATCGCACAATATCTGAAAACTCTGTCAATAACTCGCGGTTATATACACACGATTACCTTGTGCATGTATTGTGCGATTTTATTGACCTGGCACTCATGAATATTCCGTGTATTTTCGTAAATCTATTTTAAGCTACTAAGCCAGACAGAAGACTCAGACACGAATATGTATTTATGAAATCCTTACTACGTAACACATGATACTGTAATGCAGTGCTAAGTAGGCAACGTTTGTAAGCATGATGTTTTGGGTTCGAATCCCAGAACATGCACTTTTAATTTATTCATTTTTTTATATTTATCTCCATTTATTTTAATTGATCATTTTGCTGACGTCATCGCACGGAATCTCACCATCAACCTCGATTCTGACACAGAAGAGAGCTGCATCGATACTGCGAGCAAAACAGTGTTTGTGATCGCACTTTTATGTAGATAAAATAATCAAACTAAGAAAAACAAGGCTTTGATAGTATTCAAAAGCAATACAGGAGTCCCCTACCGGTGAAAACCCCTACTAATTAAACATTGTGCAATACCGTCGAATCGCCCTTTATCTGTAGATGTACAAAGTTTCATATTCAAATCCCATTTTTCACTGCAGTATTAAGTTGTTGTTTTTTCTATTTTAGTAACATTGACCAGACATTCTAGATACTTTTTGAGTTATTGCAGTACTAAACTGACAGAGGGCAATCATATAGTCCATTCTGTGTACCAAGTTTCATGATCATATGTTATGTTCTTTTCAAATTATTACAGTATTAAGTTTATTTCTATTGTAAGCAACAGTCACGTGACCTTTGACGGCTGGTGAACAATAAAGGGACGTGTACAATCCTCACCTTGCTCTTTCTATGTATACAAAGTTTCATCAAAGTATCTTCAGTACTTCTTGAGTTATCGCAGGATCCAGGTTTTGGGGACGGGATAGACAGACAGAGTGAGACCGACGGACAAACAGACTGACAGACGCACACAGACGAAGGGCGAACCCATAGTCCAATCTGTGTACCAAGTTTCATGAAGTTTCATGATCATATCTTGTGCACTTTTCAAAGTGTTACAGTATTAAGTTTATTTCTATTTTAAGTAACAGTCAGTGACCTTTGACCTCTGGTGAAAAATAAAAGGTCGTGCATAATTCTCACATTGCTTTTGCTCTGTATACAAAGTTTCATCAAAGTGTCTTTCAGTACTTTCTGAGTTATCACTGGATCCAGGTTTTGGGGACAGATGGACAGACATACGGACGAACAGACAGAACGACACACAGACAGATGGCAAACCTATAGTTCAATCTCTGTACCAAGTTTCATGGTCATATCTTATGTCCATTTTGAATTATTACAGTATTTAATTTATGTCTATTTTTAGTAACAGTCACGTGACCTTGACCTCTGGTGAAAAAAAAAAGGTCGTGCATAATCCTCACATTCTACATTGCCGTTTATATGTATACCCAGTTTCATCGAAATAAGTTCAGTACTTTTTGAGTTATTGCAGGAACCAGGTTTTGGGGATAGACAGACAGACGGATGGACAAACATATGTCGAACAGATAGAGAGACACACAGACGGATGGCAAACCTATAGTTCAATCTTTGTACCATGTGTCATGGTCATATCTTATGTACTTTTTGAATTATAACAGTATTTATATGTATACCAAGTTTCATCGAAATATCTTCAGTACTTTTTGAGGTATCGCAGGATCCAGTTTGTTTTAGTTTATTTCTATTTTTAGTAACAGTCACGTGACCTTTGACCTCTGGTGAAAAATAAAAGGTCGTGCATAATACTCACATTGCTGTTTATATGTATACCAAGTTTCATCAAAGTATCTTCAGTACTTTTTGAGTTATGGCAGGAACAATATTTTGCGGACGGACGGCGTGACAGACGGATGGACGGACAGACGGACGGAGGGCAAACCTATAGTCCCCTCCGGTGAAACAACGGTAGGGGACTAATAAAAAGGACAGAAAACGAAATAAAGAAAAAATGTCACGAGAAGAAGCGATGTTGAAGTAAGAAAAAATAATTATTTTGACTGGATTCAAACCACAGTCATAGTGATTCGAAGTCTAAAACACTATCCACCACGCTATTCTTCCCGAGACTTGATGATGGGAATTTTCGTTATATCACTATGAAATCCGTGCTTTACACGCTAGATAAACGTTAAACCAATGTTAATAAAACAGCAGAGCACTACCAGAGATTAATGGTCAATAAAATCGTACAATACAACCTTTTAGTTTATGGGTTTTTGTAATGTAGAAGATATGACCAGTTACAGCCTGCAAGTTTAAGGATTTTGTAGTGTAAAGATAAGACCTGTTACAGCTTGTGAGTTTAAGGGTTTGTAGAAGATATGACCAGTTACAGCTTGCAAGTTTAAGGATTTTGTAGTGTAAAGATAAGACCTGTTACAGCTTGTGAGTTTAAGGGTTTGTAGAAGATATGACCAGTTACAGCTTGCAAGTTTAAGGATTTTGTAGTGTAAAGATAAGACCTGTTACAGCCTGTGAGTTTAAGGGTTTGTAGTGTAGCAGATATAACCAGTTACAGCATGCCAGCTTAGGGCTTGTATAGTGTAGAAGATATGACCAGTTACAGCCTGTGAGTTTAACGCTCGTTTAGTGTAGAAGATATGACCAGTTACAGCCTACTACTTTAATGCTTTTGTAGTGTAGAAGCGTGACCAATTACATCCTGTGAGTTAAAGAGTTTTGTAGTCTAGAAGATATGACCAGGTACAGTCTGTGAGTTTAAGGTTTTATAGTGTAGAAGATATGACCAGTTACAGCCTGTGAATTTAAAGATTTTGTTGTTTAGAAGATATTACCAATTACAGCCTATGAGTTTGAAGCTTTTGTAGTTTAGAAGATACAAGTTACAGCCTGCGAGTTTGAAGCTTTTGTTGGCAGAAGATATGACAAGTTACACCCTGCGAGTTTAAGGTTTTATATTGTAGAAGATATGACCAGTTTTATAATTTCTAGGAGATATAACAATTATTACAGTCTGCCAATAAAATGCTGTAGTAATATATGAAATATAACCTGTTAAAGTCTTTGCTTTGTAGTATTCTTATTTCTCTAAGTGTATACAAGTTTGTTAAAGTCTTTTTGAAGTACTGGTTTTTATGTAACCAATGGTAGCTTGTGAATAACACTATAAACTGTGTTGCATTTCTAAAAATAAACACTTAAATATGCTATGGCTGGAATGCAACTTTGTGGTCCAGATTTATAGGCTATTCATGTCACTTTATTCGGGCAGATTAGGTGCATGTAGTTTACAACCAAAGTTAAGTGCATCATTCTATTAAATAGTCTTAAACCTGCCTTTCAACTGTCAAATCAGTGGTATAAATTTATTGGATAAACATTTCCAGTTCTGAAGTTTGCATTTGCAACCAAGACAGTAGAAAAAGTGGCACTTTTTTTGTTTGTAGTTCTCAAAGGCACTGTGAAAAAAGCAGTCGTGACCATCATAAAAGTGTGTGTGATTAATGTGACAAAATAACTTGAAACCAGATTAAAACTACAATAACATACAATAACAAAGAAAACGTTAAATTGTCAATTAAATGTTAAAACATGTTTCTCAGCCTCATATTATTAGTGTTGTTTAACCTAAAAACAACTATCATCTCCTCATATACATATATGTCTTGTGAGTTTTGTGCAGTACAGTCGTAAATATTTTTTTGCTAAAAAACTAACCAATTATGCCAGGAAGGGTTCTTCTTTCATTAACTTTTCTTCATTTCTAATTCTAAACATATGGTAAAGAACTTTATACGGTTATATTTTATTAATGCCACTATGTCAGTTGTTTCATAAAGATCATACCTAAACACTTTAAATCCAGTGGTCAGTGGGGAAATAAACACAATGCTCATTTTAAATTGCTACACTCTGTTACTGAAGTTGAAAATTTTGCATTTTCATAAACAACAAGACAATAAATAAATCAGAATTTTAATGTTGTCTTTAATGAAAAACAGAATGAATTTGGAAATACACTTGATGCTGAAAACCTTTGTTCAACATTGAATACGTAAATACTTTAGTGTGCAGGGTCCTGAAATTTATGTCTTGTAAATGGAACAGTTACTATAAACATTCTGTGGTAGTGAATGCCTCAATTTTTATTTAAAATGTTGATTACATGACACGCGAACATTAAAGTGACTTTGCCACAATTACAAGCACAGGATTTTTTATACTTAGACATTAGAATTCTGTTTTATCTATAAATATGTCTGGAAAATGTTTTGAAGGGGATTATTAACTATGTACAAGTCCCTTTAAAGTCTGATGGCTTTGTAGGATTAGATGCAACCAAATATTCAGGAAACAACTACAAAGCCTGCCAAAGAATTCAATTAAAACCACATAAAAACTAAATTATGGGCAAATACAGGAATCCAAGCAGGTAATTATGTAATTACTCAGTCACAATTTGTCAGGCAAGAATAACAGTTTTAGATGGTTAATCTTGAAAATAAGCACAATTTTCTGTTTCAAATATACAACTATATAATGGAGACTGATTAGAACGCATTTGGTACTTACATACTGTGAACGTTATTGCATATTTGGTACTTACATACTGTGAACGTTATTGCATATTTGGTACTTACATACTGTGAACGTTATTGCATATTTGGTACTTACATACTGTGAACGTTATTGCATATTTGGTACTTACATACTGTGAACGTTATTGCATATTTGGTACTTACATACTGTGAACGTTACTGCATATTTGGTACTTACATACTGTGAACGTTATTGCATATTTGGTACTTACATACTGTGAACGTTATTGCATATTTGGTACTTACATACTGTGAACGTTATTCCATATTTGGTACTTACATACTGTGAACGTTATTGCATGAACATCTGATTAGAACGCATTTGGTACTTACATACTGTGAACGTTATTGCATTAACATCTGATTAGAATGCATTTGGTACTTACATACTGTGAACGTTATTGCATTAACATCTGCATTGGTACTTACATACTGTGAACGTTATTGCATTAACATCTGATTAGAACGCATTTGGTACTTACATACTGTGAACGTTATTGCATTAACATCTGATTAGAACGCATTTGGTACTTACATACTGTGAACGTTATTGCATTAACATCTGCATGAGGTCTTATACATAATGGTAAGTCTAACCATTTCAGTGTTCTAATACCTTGAGATTTTGTAAGGAAATAAATATACTTATACGGCAAAACCCCTGGATAATATAATTTAAGTAACTGAAGTGTCACTATAAAACTGATGCATTAATGAAATTAATGATTCATTAATTAAACAAAAATCTTCACAATCTTGGATGCTGTATGATTTATTTTACGTCACACATGTTCAATAATAAATGACTGGAGGCAATTTCAGTTGAGTCACTGGCACCATTAGGGTATATGCATCCATAATTCCAGGTTCCAGAGGTACCTCATTGAAATTACAATGATGTGAGGCTTGTCTTGGGAAACCCAGGCTTAATGAATGTGCGTAAAGTGTCGTCCCGGGTCAGCCTGTGCGGTCCGCACAGGCTGATTCGGGACGACACTTTCCGCTTTTATGGTATTTTCTGTTTCAAGGATTCTCTTCTGAACATAAATCGACTGTAGGCGGAAAGTGCCGTTCTGGATTAGCCTGTGTGGACTGCACAGGCTAATCCGGGACAACACTTTATGCACATGAATTAAGCCCAGTTTTCCCATGAAAAGCCTCATATGTTACACAAAGGTGTCTGATTATAGTAAATGACAATTCGACTGTTTTCTCTTAGTGATGGAACTTCGTAAAGAACATGACAAGCAAAATATGACTTAGATGTTTCTGTTTAATTAGCAACCTATAAATAAAAGGTAAAGACAAATCGAGCAAAATAAAAATGGTTGCTGAATGGTATAAATTTTGAACTGAATATAATGTATTTACTATAAACTAGAGAAGAAGTTTACATTAAACAAAAGAAACAACAAGATATTTATAAGGAAACTTAGTGCTTTTATTATTTAAGCATTATATTAGCTATAAAGCTACACTGAAGATGAACAAAATCTCAAACACTAAAACTTGTTCTGATCACACCATATTTAGGTAAAGAACCAGAAATTTCTACGCAAATGACTCGCAAAGCACAAACTTTGAAACAAAACCATCATATAATAATTCCATGCACAAACAATCAGTATTCTACCCAAGAAAACACTCCACATATATATTCACATATTCTTTATATATTATAGTTAATTAATACGTAAACTCCAATTCCATAACTAAAATGATTTAATTTTACTTTAAAATACATTTCAATAGAATATTTATTCAATACTTCACCAGCAATCATTGCAAACACAGTGCAACCCCCAGTATCAACTTTCAATATTTTTTCTAAATGCTGATAAGTACTTTTATCAAACATTTATCGCCCATTGTTGTACAAATGACGTAAAACTGCACTGACTCAAGTGTGCATGTCTTTTGGAACAGAGCAGAAAATATCAACTACATCAAAAACAGACTGACCAAATTTAAATTGTGTTTCTTTCACCGTGGTACTGAAATGCAAGTTTAACTGTGAAAAAGGTAGCAAAAAACTGCCTCCAATCTATGCAAGCTGCTATAATAATGGACAGTTTAAGGGACTAAATCATCAAAAAGGGCCCCAAGGGATCACTTTCTAAAAAAGATCTGAAATTAAGGTATTTATACTGGCACATAATAACAGTTAAAACATAACAGTTAAAACAGAGTATATATAATGGGAAAACAGTGTACACATGCTGAGATAAAAATCAATCCATAATAAGGGGCGTGTTTGTTTGGCCCTTTTCATGTTAACATTTTGAGGTCAGAATTGAGAGTATTTTGGATAACCATAGTTTTACAGGATTCATTAGGCGAGAGTTTTTTTATTTCTTGGTTCTCGGATCTGCCGACCTGATTTTTTCCAAAAAGCCACACACAAAACAAGTTGTAGAATGTACCCAATATCATAAAAATGACCTTGTGAAATGGTTTCAACCTGTTAAACAGAATGCCAAAAAAAATATGCTGAAGAAATTTTAACATACATTGGTACTATATAATCACTCTATGATTCATATCATCTTCTCTCTGTTATTTTATACATCATGCAACACTTAAAAGTAGAAAAATACTCAGTAAAAACAAATTAAGATATTAGAATCATTGTATTAAACACACATTAAAAATTTTATATCAATATTATATTTAACAAATTTCATTGGTGTATATTGATTTATTAATAAAATATATTCAGTTAGTTTTCACTTTATTAAATATGCTGTTATACATATAATATGGCCACTGCCCAGCGATATCTGACACACTGTGTTTAAGTGATCTAGCATATTTTAACATTAGTTTTTATAGGATAAAGACTGCCGTTTTATGTTACTATTATTGGTATTAATGTAATGTTTATCATGCAGTGATTAAGTTAATGTTGTGTAATATGAGTTTTGTAAGTAATAATGCATAAAACAATTTAATACCACTGCCCATTTCCATTTGTGAAATTCTAGTCATTAATTTACTCACTTCTGTATTGTTTTTTTATTTTTATATACATTTTTTTCCCTCCTCCAACCGGACACTTTTCCAAAAATGTCCGAGAACCAGGAAATAAAAAAACTCTGGCCTTATCAAGCAGAATAGCTCAGTTGTTTAAAGCGCTGTCTACTTTAATTATTTTCAACATATTTTTGTATTCATTTAAGAACCAATTTTTAAGAAATTATAGCTGACGAGATTTTAGGACACAATTTTCACACGGATAATGTATTAGCGCCTATTCCAAAGAGATAAAACCTAAAATTAACAAACACAATTTGCATTTAATTTCAAATGGTATGTTTTCCCAAAGAAAAGGAACACAAGACATGGAAAATAAATTGTCTGTGCTTCTGAAAGGAAACTTAATTATCCTCAAGCAAATTAATGATTCTTTTGTGTATTAAATTTCTAACTAAAAGCCCCTGTGAAATGTTTAGGCATACTTCATGAATTCTTCTTAAAATCTTTGTGAATACTTCATGCAGTGGCTTCATGAAGACTTCATGGAAAAGAAGTGAACTATAAATGAGACAAATGCATGAAACATTCATAAAACATAGCTTCATGAATAGTTTATGCATTTTCACATGCAGAAAAATGCATGAAATAAAGAATGGGTTTGTTAATAAAAACTTCATAAACTATGCACTTCATGAAGACTTCATGCATGACTTCATGAAAAAATATTTCATGAAGATTTCATGAATAATTTTGTTCTTTATTCTAATGTCTCATTTATATTTCACGGATATTCATGAAAACTTAATGAACACATTTTTGTAATTTCAAGAATAAATTGGTTGTGCTTTTTTTCAACATCCATGAAGAATTCCAAAAATTACGAAGACTTCTAAAAATAATAGAGCTATCAAAAAAGTGGACATAGTATCATAATTTGTTCCGCTTTCAGTGCGGACATTTCTATTTCCATATATGCGGAACTTCTGCGGAAAATTAATGAAAATTGTTTTTCAGCAGGTGGAAATAATCCACCGAAAATTTACACTCGAGGAATAATTGGGTGATCCTCCCTTGGATTTTTCTATTTTTAGATCCTTGTGGCCATCTTGTTCAGTGGTGCAGAATGGTATTGATCAAATTTGGTAAAGGGTCAATTTATGTAAAATTGGCCTTTTAAGCTGTTCCCGCTCTCTACCCTCATGAAAAAGTACTGTCTGAATTGAGTCGGACTTATCTTTGAATAGACTGATCTGGATTTTTCCACAAATAGTTAAAACTACACCCCAGCTATTGTTAAAGAATTAATTTCCATTCATCGAAAATCACAAACATTGCCACGTGCTCATTTGAATATCACAAATATTATGCACGTGCTCTTTTGTATCAAATATTTTAATCGCCAAACACATGATATCCAAGTGCGATGATTGGATAATATTGCAGATTAATTTGAATGTAATTGACATTTGTGGATGCGTCTATTATTTTTGACATTGCTGAAAATACTTAAATTGGAACAATTTTGACAAAATTCATAAGAGCATAGACAATATTCAAAGGGCTATTCAGACAAGTTATTCAGACTGCAGACTATAACCACAGAGACAGTAATTATTATAAGCTTTACACTAAGTACTCAGGTGGCACTTGATATTTATTAAGGTTCAATGGTTTACTCCCCTAAAATGGTTTGTCAGACATTAAATAATATGTGAATATTATAAACATCCAACTGGAAATGATTATAATGCAACTTTTTTCATGATACAGTACAATAAATCAACAAAACAACATAATTTTGTGCAGTCAAGTATAACAGATACATTATTTTCCATTTTCCAGTGTATTATGTCTAAAAATCTCCTTAAAGTACAATGTGGTTAGGAACAGTAAACAATATAATGATTATGCAACTTTTCACAATTTTATGGTACAATTGTGCTTCCATAGTTAACATTAAAATACAGACAAATGATAAAGTACTGATTTTCCATTTTGCAAACTCATTATATACGATGCTGTCCGGTAATCCTGCGCAGTTAAGCACCAATTGTGTAATAAACATCGGATTGAAAAAGTGTAGCAATTTAATTTTTACTGAACATAAACGACAGTCTGTCCGGCATGTACGAACACAAAAATATCTGAAATATTCAATAAAAAACTATCCGAATCCAAATCAAAACAAAAATAACTCGCACCGTTGTTTAACAATTCCAGTGTCCGGTAATCTTGCGCACTTTTGAAAATGACGTCATTAAATGCTAAATGCAAAAGTATGGTGTCCAATTAATATCATAAAAAAACAAACTTATATATCTGTTCAGTAAAAATGTTCAGATAAATCAACGTTTTCAAGTTTTTTATCATCACTGAAGGCTTCTTTCATCATCAAGTAACTATACTTGTTTTTTTTTGACGATGATGATTTTGACGGGACGTGACTATAACACCAAAAAAGCAAATTAAAACTAGTTTATTTGATACAAACGCAATACAAACAGATTGTTTTACAAATTAAAGTGTATTTGTCTTTTCATAACAGGTTTCCTTAATTAAAAAACAAGTGGCCTTTACGTATGCCGGGAGCTTAAAATTGACAGATTGGTGGGAAAAAAAGATTCTATCTTGTCTGTATACGACGTCTGTTGTAGAGCTCAGAAACAGATAAATACCAAACTTTGGTCAGGAAATAATACAATTATGCATGATTTATAATATTCGTTTTGGAAATCATGAGACGAGTGAAGAAATCAAGGAATTTTATCCAGCTTACCGGTTTTATGTCTAAGTATGTCGGTGTTTACAACTCATGGATACTTGATTAGAATCATTCAAACGTTAATTATAAATACAAAAAAATGTTTATTTACATATATTACAGTTGTTTTGGCTCCTTTAAAATTTCAAATTTCGGTAAACATCAGTAAATAAAACGCACCGTCTTCCAAAAATGCTTATTTGCGTAGTTACACAAGATTACCGGACGCGCAAGATTACCGGACACGACTGTAATAGAACATTGATGGAAGGATTATATTGTAAGGAAAACAATAATAATAAGTCAAACGTTTATTGACTTGTTTGTAACTTAAATGAAATAATACTTACAGACACAGGTTCCAAGTGTTCAGTATTCATAGATATTTCTGTTTTAAAATCACAATCATGTTTAAATCATTTCAGACTTGAGCAATGCAAGTCAACTGATGACATATCCTGCATAGCATTGCATGGTATGGTGTACTGTAAATGTTATAAAATTGCATTATTTATGCCCTTTTGTAAGTTCAAATTTACATATGCCCTTTTGTAAGTTCAAATTTACATAAGTTATAATCTTGAAACTTGGAATATACATTTATCATCAACTCTAATATCAAGTGCCACATTCCCCATAACTCAGTTTTCTATTTTGACATATTTTGACATAGTTGTGCCCCTTTTTCACATAGATTTTCAGGTTAAAGTTTATATTCAAAACTTCTGTAACTTCAAAACTACAAAAGTTATTCACTTGAAATTGAGAATATACATTAAATGTCAGCAACTCCATCAAGTGCCACATTCCCAATAACTCAGTTTTACAGTTGTATATTTTGACATAGTTATGTCCCTTTTTCACATAGATTTTCAGGTTAAAGTTTATAATTAAAACTTTTGTAACTACAAAATTACATAAGTTATTCACTTGAAAATTAGAATATACCTTTGCCCTCAACTCCAGCTTCAAGTTCTACATTCCCCATAACTCTGTTTTGTATTTTGACAGATACATGCCCCTTTTTTCACATAGATGTTCAGGTTATGTCCTCAGACTGCATTCAGTATTTATTCAGACAGAGATTAAACAGAATTCAGACTTGTGGTTTCATGGGTGTATGTTCAACAATTCTCACCAAATTGATATTGAAGATTGTTTTTGACCTAGAGGGAGCATATATGTTTTAAAAACAGCTCTTGTTTTAATAAATAGATTAACAAGCTTGTGAATTTTTCAAAGTATAACTTTTCCGCATCATGAAAATTCAGAATTTCCGCAATTGTAAAATTTCTAAGTGTCAATATTCCGCATACTCTCCGCATGTTCTCCGCATATGAGAAATTTCTCCGCAAAACCAAAATCATTTTTGCGGAAAATATGTGGGGAAACTGATGATTTCCGCAACATTTCCGCATCTATTCAGCATTTTCTCCGCTTCTTGAAATGCAATGCGGAAATCTGAGCTAAGGGTGGTATTCATAAAAAAATCTTGATCTATTCTTTTTAAAGCTTCATTAATGTTTCTAGAATTTCAGTAATGCATGACGCCTTCATGAAGTGTACCTTAAATCACTTCATGCATAAAACTTCATGAAGTTTGTTATTAGAGGTTTTCAAGAAGACTTCATGAATAATGCTTAATGGCATGAAAAATTCTTGATCTCATGAAGTCCATTTTGACAGGGGAGGACACCTTTTGTGTTTCATAGCAATGTTGTTGTTTTTTTTGCTTCCTGCTAAGTCATTCACTTTTGAGTGCTATAGAATTTAATTGTGGCGCGTCGTGATAAAAGCGGTCTTAATGCGTGTGCGTAAGTGTCGTCCCGGATTAGCCTGTGCAGTTCGCACAGGCTAATCCAGGATGGCACTTTCCGCCTACAGTGAATTTATGTTTAGAAGAGACTTCCTTGAAACAGAAAATACCATAAAAGCAGAAAGTGCCGTCCCGGATTAGCCTGTGCGGATTGCACAGGCTAATCCGGGACGACAATTTACACACATGCATTAAGTCCAGTTTCCCATGATGCCCCTCAATTGTATATTTATCATGCTTAGAAATAACATAATAAATTATCCTTACACCACAATATCAGCATTTCTTTCAATAAGCAATTGTCTGGCTTAATAAAAACAATATTATGATAATGTAAATGGAAAGCGTTATGCACATTTTTTTCTTTAATTTAGTTATATTTTATGCAATAGAAGTTTCATTGCACCTGAGTTGAACTGGGCTACTGTTATGGGGAATAATTAATGTTTTCACAAAAGTTTGAAAGCAAATGATAAATTCTATGCATAAAAGAAAGAAATATTATATTATTCATTTATTTGTGGGTATGCAAAAAACACCCCATGTGATTTACTTCTGTTAGTAATTGACAGTAAATTCTGTTTATTGTACTCAGTTACTAAGTAGTAAAATCTAGTAGTTTTAGGTTAAATCCCAGTTTTAAGCCATTTAGTATCTCATTACAATTTCTTTTGACTGTAACAACATTGTATTGTTAATTTTAGCAGACCAGACAATACAGCATTGAACCTGCTACTAACTAAAGCTCAACAATCCAACACTGAGACAGACAAAGTTTGCAAATGTCAAGGCATTAATTTTTAAAATCTATCAACATAACCAAAACATTTTTGGTAGTGCATTTTGGCATAATTATTGTTATGAGCATGACCCCAGAAAACTAAATTACCAACTTGTCCCAAAGGGGAATTTATGTGCAATAACACAGACAAATATATCAACAGAAACGCAACCAGAAGTGTACATTTATGGGGCTTAATCAATGTCATTAATATCCCAGTTTGAGCATCAGGAACTGGCTTATATCATAGATTTCACAAAAAATGTTGCACAGGCTAATCCAGGATGGCACCGCTTTTATGGTATTTTCTGTTTCAAGGGAGTCTCTTCTAAGCATAAATCCACTGTAGGCGGAAAGTGCCATCCTGGATTAGCCTGTGCAGACTGCACAGGCTAATCCGGGACAACACTTTACGCACCTGCATTAAGCCCAGTTTTCCCATGACATGCCTCATATATAATTAAAGTTTGTGCTTGCACTACTGAATTATCAGAAGTAATATCTTCCAGATATGATTTTTTTCCCTACAAAATATAATACTGCCAATAGTCATGATAATGGCGAAAAGGTTGATAGATCTATTATATTTTTAAATGTTAACCTACAACTGTTCCAAAATATCACAAACACAGCACTACATTAAACAACACGTTTATCCAATACACTGACACAACATTACAGCAACTGTCCACTACAATAACACATACAGAACAATCAATGTGTTACGTTGAACGTTTGCAAGTAACCAAAAGTTCACATGAATGCAATAAAATAGAAACTTTGTACAAAAAATGGTAAAACAAACTTTCACATCATTCATATCGTGACTGTTCACCTAAAAGCCAACCTATTTAGCACATTGTTGCAACTGGCTGTGTGCAAACGCTACAGTAAAGGAATGTGTTTCATAACAATATTTAGAGTATCAGCATCATATACAGTCAATTAATTGATGAAAGTATAGCATATGAGACAAAATAATGCTAGTGCGCGTTTTTTTAAGTTGAATGACATTTGCCTCAACTATTGGCGGCCGTTGATCTGTTGCAGCAGCTATGAATGATCTGAAAGGCAGCCAGCCTTCCATAGCTGCACACATAATCACATCTGCATAATACACCGCTGGGTCCCACTAGTGAACAGACCCAATCCTCTAATCCACGTTTCTCGCTCCATGAATCAGCGCACATTCATATTGAGATGCAAAATCAGTCGATCGGTGACAAGTTTACAATATTATAACAAACAGCTCTTTAAACTCAACCTCTTGAATGACTATAAAGGTGTAAGCCATTAGAAAAAAAATTCAAAAATGTCATGCTCTTATTGAGGTAATAGTTATTTGACTAATTGAGCAGAAGACAGTATAGATCCTGATCTGACAATAAATCATTCAAAATCATATTTGAGGCACTTCGTGAGAAAACCAGTTTTAATGCGTGTACGTAAAGTGTCATCCCGGATTAGGCTGTGCAGTCTGCGAAGGCTAATCCGGAGCGGCACTTTCCGCTTTTATGGTATTTTCTGTTTCAAGGAAATCTCTTCGAGCCATAAATCCACTTTAGGCTGAAAGTGCCATCCTGGATCAGCCTGTGCGGACTGCACAGGCTGATCCGGGATGACACTTTACGTACATGCATTAAGACTGGTTTTCTCACTACACGCCACATTTAAATGTAGTGATGTCAGTCTTAACCAAATCCTTACCTATAGTTAAAGGTCCAGTCACACTGTAATGATTTTGGCTACGACTGGTAAAGCATGGCAAAGCATGAACACATATGTGATGGCATCTGTGAATCTTGAAGAATCTTGGGTGATCCTTATCGGTCAGGAAGCGCCACGATAGGTTTCAAAATGTTCAAAACTATTGTAGCGTATCGTAGCGCAGCCATGATTTTGTATCAACCTAGGACAGTCTTTAATACAATCGTATCTCAATATGGCTAATTCTTTTATCCTTTTCCCACCAGATCCTGTCCTAATTGCTTCCTGTAAGGACATGGTAAGGATGGCCTTAAACATGGTGAGAACTGAGGGATATGCAACAGGGACCTGGTTATGTCTTTGTGGATCTGGAGGATGTGGAGCGGTTTTAATCATGTGCAAAATATGCGTAGTTTGGACGTGGAAAAAAAGAGGACATAGTATGGACAGTTTAATGACATACTTAAGTGACCGTTTTAGTGTGTTAATGACATATTAATGACCCAGTTTGGACTTCATGTACAAAGTACCTACGTGGTGACTTCAGGCCACGCTTTCTTTCTGTTGGCGCTACACATCAGCAATCCGCTCTTTTGGACATATCAGCAATAAGACATACTCTCGACTGCTAGGTCAGTATCAAGTCTATCTGCGCTTTTACAATGTTATGTTCTACATAAGTACTTGGTGTCAGCACTGTGCCAACACCAAGTCTGTTTGAAAGGTCAACACCAAGTCTGTTTGAAAGGTATAATGGGGCCTTTTCATGGAAATTCAACTCAGAAAACAATGATCTATGATAGAGCATGGTATTTATATGACTGGGTTGACCTTGGCATGACATAATTATGTTTAGTGTGATTCTTATGTGGCGGCCTACAGTATTCTAAGACGTGCCTGGGGAGGCAGAAGCTGCGCCATATGAACCAATTTGACGAGAAGTGCACGGGATGGTGTGCGGATGATGTGCGTGTGAAGGTATTAGTGTTGACGACCTGGTCAGGATAAGGAAGCCATGCAGACCTACTACAAGCATAGAAAGTGGGTTTACTGTTTAAAATTAGGGATTTCATAAGGTCATAGCCACGTCCTGAACAAAATTCATGACATGGTGAGGTCTTTGTGAACGCAGTACTGAGTACCATTACATCCATCCCATAGGCATTCGTGACCTTTGATGTACACTAATTACTGACTTTATGACATGTATCATAAGACCCTTCTACAGTATGATAATCCTACAAGTGCTGTTGATATTTGTAGTCTTGTCCTACAACAAACATCAGTATATGTAGGAAGATCCGGGGCGTAACTTGGTCTCAAAACATGTGTAGGCCACTTTATATGTTGTTCGGTAGAGGGTGCATGGGAGTGCGTTGCCCTGTCAATTCTTTTATTTTCGGAAGGTGCTTTAGAGATTTTTGTTGTGTATAAATTGGTAGCATCTCATCATTTTGAAGTATTATCATTCATGTACATATAGTTATGGGAGTCAAAGAGCACAAATATATCTGAACAACTACTTAAATCCCCCCACACACCACCCCGGAAAATTTTGATTTTATTGTAGATGACATTTTTATTTTTCATTCTTTCCAAAAAATGTGTAGGCCGTGGCCTAAATGGCCTAATGGAAGCTACGCCGCTGAAGATGCAGTCACCTACATGTCCTAATGGAAGCTACGCCGCTGAAGATGCAGTCAGGACACTACATGTCCTAATGGAAGCTACGCCGCTGAAGATGCAGTCAGGACACTACATGTCCTAATGGAAGCTACGCCGCTAAAGATGCAGTCAGGACACTGTGCTTCCAACTCATCACAATTACCATGTCCACAATCAATCATGGGCTATCTTAGCCAAAATTGTGGCAGCATGACTTGGCCTTAAAACAAAAGACGAGATAGCCATGTTTGTGACTGCACTCTGGTCAGGACTGGTAATAGCAGTGACTGAAAGCCTCTATATCTAGCGAGGTCTGAACAAATTAGAAGCACAAATACTGGAAAGAAAATGAGTAATGATATTAGACATAATTTCATAAGTTAATCGGTGAAAACATCTATTTACCACATTTAGTTAAACTGTGGTTTAATGTAATACTTTTTAGTGCATGTGCACTGCCTGTACGCGTGTTAAACTGTCTTGGACCGACAATCAAATTCATGCAAATATACGCAATTCCAATTTCCCAATATACCTCTGTTATTCAAACGTGGAGCATCCAATGAATGCCCTTCTCAGTCCCTCATTGATGAATAAATCTCTTTGTTAATGCTTCCTGTTGACATTTGTATGCTTACTCACAAAAACACATTTCAATAATGTATTTGTTATGTCACCATACAATCCATTATAGTGCCAACCTTTGATGAACGAATCTTCACCTGAGATTAAGGCTCTTTCTGCTTTCATTCATAAAATACAGACTGATAAAATTCCAACAAGTCATTATTTTTGGATGAGGTGTTGTTGATGAATGAATCAAACTTCTTTTCACTGATGACTGAATCTTTGGTTAAATACCACATCTCATACTTCATTGGTTCAAAAAGCCATATGCTAAGATGTGTGTATTTTTAATGAGAAATCTAATGAGAAACACTTCTAGTGAAATATCAAACTTTAGATTATTTACTTGTCTAAGACTTGTCCAAATAAGAATGACAAATTAAACATATTAAACAAAGAGTTGTGCATAAAATCCATAATTTACCATTTATTCCCTAATGAACACCACCAGGGGCTTTACATTTTTCCAAAAGGGGGCACTGTTAATGGGTCCAGTTTTTGGTGTAAAGTCATATATGTGTTCTGTCACATATGTCAGTTTATGGAAAACATTATCATATGACTCTGTTACTAACATATTGTGAAAACATTTCTTTCAACAATTTATAAAAACATGGGGTGTCTTGCATGCACGTGCGTTGAGTGTTTAATGCAAAATGAGGGCACTTATTAGGCATGGAGGTTTGGATGTTAATTGGAGGGGGTGTTTATTAGGTTGAGGGCATTTATTACGGAATATACAGTATTAAACTTCATAATTATATTGTTCATTAAATGGATTGTTGCATTAGCTATATGTGTTATTGGGAACTATATCTTAACACTGTCTTAAATGAACTTAAAATGTACCTTCAAGTTATTCCTCTCAACTTACATTATCTTACAATTAGAACAAATTTGAGCTCAAAAAAGTAACTTGAAGGAACAGAGCCCCATCCATTCCTAAACCTCACCCTAAGAATCAACTCCCTTAACCACCTTTGATAAAGTATCATAATTAAAGGGACTATGTCTTCGAAAAGGGCCTCAATGGGGCAATTTCTTTTAAAATATCGGAAATTCAAATATTTATTATGGCATATAATTACGGTCCAAACAGGGTATATATAATTGGAAAAAAGTGTACGCATTCTGAGATAATCAAAACACTGACAGCGTAGAAAGCTGTTGGCGACAATACAAACTAAAAGAATGCGAATGATGAGTGCATTTTTTATAAAAAGGAAACATTTGTTTGAACAAAGTTCAATTTCCAACCTTTAAACTTGAGAATATGGCTTATATAACAATTTATTTGTAAGTAACAAACAAACATTTTTCAAGCTAATAATCTAATGCAAGCGGAATTATATATATGCCAGTTAGCAAGTCAATCTGCAACGAGCCATGCAGAATAACCGATAAAACGTGGTAGTTAGGAGCATTGCTTGTTAGCGATTCGTAGCCTCCTGAGTCAAAAGTAGGTCTACGATGCGTGCTAGCGATTTTCCATACCACATATTGAAATTAATACATTGCAATCATTTCTTCTCAAAATATTCAGAATAAGAATCGGTAATCGAAATAACACTTTCACAACGAGTCAAAACTAACCGATGCAGCGCATTAATTCAGTGGTCTTATTCCAGGACACACAGGTGAATATTTTGGTGACACTCAACTAAATAGCGAAAATAGGGGTGTCATTAATTTGACGTAACATTTTTTATAAATTGACTTTTTATAAACTGGTATTGTACCAAATCACATAATATACACAATATTATACACATGAAATACATTATCTTCAATAATTAAAAGATAAGAAAAAATTCGTAATTTATTACTGTTTAAAAGAAGGACCCTTTCAGGTTTCGATTTACTGACGCGTAGCCTGCAAAGAAAATAAGTAGTTTTCCACGATACCAGTTTTGGAAATTCCCCTCTCAAAAGACCGTTGGCTTCCGCAAACAGTCTAATAATCAATTTATAATATGGGTCTTGTTTGTTTGGCCATTTTCATGTTTACATTTTGACATCAGTATTGCGAGTATTTTGTATAACCATAGTTTACACATGACCCCCCACAAGCATGATAGCGCAGTTGTTTAAGCTCTGTCTACCATCATTACTTTGTTTGACTCCTAAGTTGTGAGTTCGATCCCCGCTTGGGGTTTTTAATTTTTCAGACTTGTTTTGCTGGTTTGCTTTTATCAAATATCTCATTGTGTATTATATTATTTTTTATTTATTTAATGCACATCCAATTTTCGTTGACATAGTCCCTTTAATTAAGCAGTAATGAACCTCTTTATTTTTTGCATTCAAAGCATTTTCACAACCCATATTCAGTCTCAGACATGACTTCTGTTAAGGTTGGACAAAGGGAAAGAAATAATCAGCCGTAGTCCGGCCACATTTTCTTATCTACTTGAAATGACACTGTAGTCAAAATTCTATACCGCCATCGACCCATGCTATCGTTTCTTGTTACAAATGCAAATTAAAACAAACAAACCCATGCTACAATCTCAAACTAGATTTGAAATAAAAAACATGTGGTTGACTTTTCTTCCTTTCATCCAAGCCAGTGAAATGTGCATACAATTGTATGTTTACAAGTCCAACTTGCGAATTTACGATACCAAATCTGGAATTTATCGGTAAATCAATCATTACGACCTGGGCGTCAATGTTCACAGTCCGAGTGTAATATATACGTGATTCTTTCAATTACCAAGATCACCCAATGGCGCGAGACAAAACCTGACAAGTGGTGTTTGACAGGGACACGGGACGATATTGTCATCTGCTGACATTGATACCACACTGTGGACATGACACAGGCAACGTAATTAAAGGGTACACCAAACATGTGACATTTTGGCCACCAATGCCTGACAAAAGTTAACAGTTGTTTGTTTGAGAATAATATGTATAAACACTTGGAATGTCTTTCACCATTGGTGATGCACAGGATAAAACGCTGGTGCCTTGCATTCAAAACAGAGTTTTCTGGAAAAAAAAATTGATTTTTATATAATAAGGCGTAAAAAAAAATATGTTTGTTTCAGGTAACCCGACCTACCCTAAAAAAATGCCCCGACCCTAGAACATTTCATTGGGTTTGTCAGATTGATTTTTGTTTTATTTACCTTTTACAATAATTAAATGTGTTTTGGATAAATAAGTGTTTTGTTTTGATAGTATCCACTTATAAACAATGTTTAAGGGTATGACTGATATGTTTTGAATATTTATTCAGTTTTACAATCTTCCAGTTGACTATTTTACCAAAAAAAAAAAAAAAAAAAAAAAAAAAAATCCCGACCTACTTACCCTAATTATTTTGGACATGTTACCTGGTTACCTGAAACAAACGTATTTTTTTTTTACGCCTAATGCAAATTAAAAAGGTGCCACTTTTATCTGAATGAAATTCTAACTGGTCAACAAAGCCACATTTCACAAACAGGACCCACTTACACAGATCTTGGTGCAATTTAATTTACATTGCACATCCAAAACAAAGATGCAACTAAGTATAAGATGCAACATGAGTATTTGCACTAATCTGAGTTCTCAGTTATATCTTCCTGCCAAGCCAATCAAAATTTCTGTGGCTTCTTTGAAGTCATTCAGCGCATGTGCACAGTACATTGAGGGTGTGTTACAACTACTTTTCATTTATGAAAAAAGATCGTTATTACTTAAAAGAATATTAATGCAATATCATTTGTACCTGACTTGCTTTAATTTGTATTGCTTATTATTTGACTTACCAGGAAATTACATGATGGCCTGTTTTTAACCTCTAAAGCCCACCAGTTACAATCACTGAATATGTAGTATTTCATAAATAAGGCTTGCAGTTTATTTTCATCATTTGTATATTATAAACTTTCTTTTCCTCTAATCAAGTGGTTTGAAGCAAAAAACTACTCAATAAAATCAATGATAATGACAAAAGGTATAAGCACTGTGCAACTGCAACTCACCGACTGTTCTTTGTTCCAACCTTTATGGACACAGTGCATAATACAAACAACACAGCCGGCTAGCTCAGTTGGTAGAACACTGGACTACAAATCCGAGGATCGCGGGTTCGATCCCCAACCCGGCCACATAACTTGTGTGTGGATTGGTCATGAAATTATTTCTACTGCCATTCTCCCCCTACCTCTGATTCAAGTAGGGCAGTTGTCAGTTACTGGCATAAGTATGTGCACTTAGTACTGGTAAACCAGCTTACCAGGAAAAGTGTGAGTAGGTTAACTGACCACCATTATATGACTGAAATACTGTTGAATACGTCCAAAAAACCCAAACAAACAAACAAAACAGAACAATGTCTCTTTAGTCCTTTATTTCAAATGATCAATGTCAAGGAAAAGCTATATGCAAGGTGCCACTTAAAATACTCCCATATTCCCCATTTAAACAATGTCAAGCACACGCGCATAATTATGTATGTGGCGTGTCGTAAGAAAGCCGGTCTTAATGCATGTGCGTAAAGTGTTGTCCCGGATTAGCCTGTGCAGTCCGCACTTTCCGCCTACAGTGAATTTATGTTTAGAAGAGACTTCCTTAAAACAGAAAATACCACAAAAGTGGAAAGTGCCGTCCCCGCTTAGCCTGTGCGGACTGCACCGGCTAATCCGGGACTACACTTTAAGCACATGCATTAAGTCCGGTTTTCCCACGACGCGCAACGTATATAGTTTCCTGATCAATGTTTGATATAAAAAAGATTTTACACACAACAACTAATGGGTATATTGTAATGCCATAATTTTCCCAAAAATTCTTTGATGGTGTTCGTCATATAATAAATATCCCAGTAGGCTAGGGATGCCTTACATTACACTACATTACACCATTTCCCCATTACACCATTTCCCCATTATCAGAATCTTTTATTATTATTTTATGTTCATTAAATCAAGTATACTTAATACAACCATTTGCCCTTAAACAATAATCTCTACAACCTCTTCCACATCTTATTAATCTCCCACTCTTTGTAAATCATTGTATTTTTGTTTCTCTTATCACCAATCTGACACCCCCCTGTATTTTGGACACATTTACAGATTATATCATTCAATTTTTGACTGAAAAAAATTGTTAAAGAAACAAAATTCAATGATAGCATTAAAATTGTGCAACAATTTTCAGCATAGTACCTAATGTTGTGCTGCCATAGTTGACATGTCAAAACAATCAACATCATTTGTTTATAATCTGACACTATAAAGCTGATATTCTGAAGTTATAATCTGTACACACTTATCAATTAAACTTTGACCTATGCAATTAATACGTTTAAACAGATATGACATCAGCATGATTTCTTTCCATAAACATGTACAAATCACATTGATTAGTGGTCCTGATCAGCACATAAACATGTACAAATCACATTGATTAGTGGCCCTGATCAGCACATAAACATGTACAAATCACATTGATTAGTGGTCCTGATCAGCAGAATGGTTTGTACCAGCTTACAACAGGCTGACCTCCAGGTAAGATGGCTGCAAGTGTGACAAAATCCACTCTACGCAATTAAACGTTTAATATAATAAACTTCTAACTGACCACACTCCCTGAATTACTTACCTCATTCACATTTGCACTGTAAATATCTAATGCTTTAAGTATCATATTGTTTAAAACAAGATCAATTTAAACATTTTAACATTTAAACAAGAGTGCCATTGTCACAAAGAGCTTTTTAGGGGTAAAGATTCAACGACTCAAGGGAGAAAATCCATCCATGCTGGACAAAGATATGCTCCGGACAAAGAGTTACGGATGATTTCTTATATTTGACCTTTGACCTTGAATTATGATCTTGGACCTAGGGACCTGGTTCTTGTGTGCAACACTCCGTCTCACCATGCTTATCACTTCTGCCAAGTTATTTGAAAATCCATGCATGCTGGACAAAGTTATGCTCCGGACAATGTGTTAAGGATTGATTTCCTATATATGGCCTTGTGACCTTGACCTTGGACCCGGTTCTTGCACGCAATACTATGTCTCATCATGCTTATCACTTCTGCCAAGTTATGCTCCGGATAAAGGTCTCCCGCCGACAGCCCGCCCGCCCGTTACACTTATCAATATATATTGATATGTTTTTTCGATTTGTATATATGCGTAAAACACAACTGACTCTTCAGTCAAAATCAGGTTTGCGTGACATTATGACTGCGTGAATATGTCTGGGATCACATTTGCGCTAAATGCGTACCTCGGAAATTCCAGTGATTCCACAGAAAGACATTTGTAATCACCTCATCATTAATATTTTGCATGTAAATGCTGAATCTTTTTCATTAACATACACACGATAAAATCAATATTTTCCATTCATCAGATACAAACAATTATAGAATATTATGCAAACAGTTATTGCAAACAGAATAACGGTCAACAGGTCCAATAATTCGCAACCAGCCCCATACATAATTGTATACATAAATGAGGATTTAAATCAGGAGCATCAATTGCTAGTGCTTCCTAGCCTGCAGAGTAAAAAAGTAAGTCACACAATTCAAGCTCTTGATTTTGAATTACTGAAGACAGTAATGGCTTCTGCCAACTTAATCTAATCAAAACGCTGACAGCCTAGAAAGACTGTTGGCGACAAAACAAACTAAAAGCATGTGAATTATGAATGCATTTTTGCTAAAACGGAAACATTGGTTTGAATGAAGTTCAATTTCCCATTCTTAAAGGTTGATAATATGGCTTCTTATCCTTATTATACGAAATCATAATAACAAGAAATGTGGAAATTCCACGAAAACCAAATTTTTCTAACAAAATGCATAAAAGTCAGCAAAATAATGAAAGAAAGTTCTGGGTGCCATATGCATTCCTAAGCGAGGTCTCATTATAAGGTATCTATGTATGAAGTTTCATTAAAATATCGCAATGCGTTCTCAAATTATTAAGCAGAAACCGTTTTTGTATTTTTTGTAACATTGACCTTGACCTTGATCTCACCCACCCCATATGCAATCCCAAGTGTGGTCTAGATACAAGGTATCTATGTATGAAGTTTCATTCAAACATCTCGATGCATTGTCAAGTTATTGATTGAAAACTGTTTTTCTATTTTTAGTAACAGTGACCTTGGCCTTGAACTTACCCACCACATATGCAAGAGTGGTCTCGATATAAGGTATCTACGTACGAAGTTTCATTAAAATATCTTGATGCATTCTCAAGTTATTAAGCGGAAACCATTTTCAATTTTTAGTAACTGTCACCTTGACCTTGACCACACCCACCCCATATGCAATCTCAAGTAAGGCTTCGATATAAGGTATATATGTATGAAGTTTCATAAAACAATCTTGATGCGTTCTCAAGTTTTTAAGCAGAAACCGTTTTCTATTTTTAGTAGCGGTGACCTTGACCTTACCCACCCCATATGCAATCCCGAGCGAGGTCTCGATATATGGTACACCCCCTGTACGTCGGTAAACCAATTTGCAGATGATAAATCAAATTTCAGAGAAAACATGTCGGACATATTACTTCAACATTTAAAATATCGCATAAGATACAATTATATTTTGTACGTATAATGCGCTGTTACAAACGATTCCTATTGGCAATTATTTGGCCAAATTAGTATGAATTGGGTTAAGAATTTAGAAAAATCAGTAAAGTTGGAAATATTTTATGTAAAAAAGTACTGATCAATTAATGTTTTTGCAATTAATAATGTACAACCTTACGCATCTGCCATTTTTCCTTGTATATCTGCTTCATGCGTTGTTTAAATGCACCAAATAGCATTATATTGCTATTTTCATGGGACAATATAATTTAAAATTGATAAAGCCCTAACTTTAAGGTGATAAAGTCCAAACTATTTTTAAAACTGAATGGATAATAACCAAACTTGTACAAGAGTGCTTTATGTAAATGCTATAAATGTATGCATTTAAACCATTTTGAGCGAGATTTTAACATTGTTGACCACAAAAGTTCACTTAAGCATTGTGCAACAATTTTATGAAAGTAAACATTCAGTGTTTTTTTCAGGGCCAATTTTATGAAAGTAAACATTCAGTGTTTTTTTCAGGGCCAATTTGGGGCCAAAATTCGGCCCCATTTTCCTGCTAAAAAAGTATTTTTTTCCCTATATTTGCCTTAAAATTCTCCTCAGAATGTAAGCTTAATTTTGAAAAAAAATTGAAAAAATTCGGACAAAAATTGACTAAGATAGAGGCATTTTCGTAAAAAATCCCAGCAATCTTTCATCAAACAAATTTAGTCCATAGTCGAAGTTATCATTTCTAGCAAAACAGGTGATTAATTTTTTATAACAAAGTAGAATATAAGTATGTAATAATGCTTTTCTAAAAAAAAAATATTCCCTTTTTGCCGCAAAATACCCCATCTGAAAGGCCCCGCCACCTTTCCCCTAAAGGTGAAAAAAAAACACTGACATTGTTAAGGTTCTTATCACAGTAATACTTTACTGCTGGAGAATTATTCAAAGGGACTGCCAATATAAAAACTGGAAAAAGTGCGGGACCAGATCTGATCTTAAATGAATTTATAATAAATGGCAGAGATGAACTTCCTCCATATTTGCTTAAATTGTTTAACAAAAGATTATGTCTTGGATATTTTCCAGATAAATGGACCGAATGTTTTATTGTACCTATACATAAAAAAGGAGATTTAAATGACACAAATAATTTTAGAGTGATACCTATGTTAAGTGTCATAGGTAAATTGTTCACAAATTTGATTAAAAGTAGGCAAACTGGATTGAAAGTACAATTTATTGCTGGCAGCACAAGCTGAATGTCGAGCGAAAATGGGAACAACAGATAACATATTTGCCATTCACCGTTCGCATACATGAGTAGGAAGCATTTTAACATGACTATATCAATACCACCAGCACCTTTTGAGTACATTGTATCCTCAATGCCATTGATATACAAAGAGAATAGAATCGGGAACAAAACACTTGCCTTGTCTTAGACCTAAATGACTCTCAACTGCATTTCTGATATCATTATGATGTCTTACTTTTGTGTACACATGAGTATGCATTGCTTTTATAACTGTAAAACGTGATCCTCAAATACCGAGTCTGTATCTTCTGTACCAAGGATATCCCTTACAATGTAATCAAATGGCTTTGTAATGTTTACAAAACAACAATAAAATAGCTTAATTTATTTTAAAATGTTTTTAAATGGTGAAGGACAAAATAGTGTCAAAATCAGCACACATCTTTATATTATCGGAGACAGGGATACTTGACTTTTTAACTATGAGTAAAATGAATATAATAAAATACTTGTTTAAGATGATCTGTGCTGCAGACCATAAATTCATTAAAATGATATATAAAATTATGCTAGATGACATTGATTTTGTTTGTTTGTTTGTTTAGATTTTTCGCCGTATTCAACAGTATTTCAGTCATATAACGGCGGTCAGTTAACCTACTCACACGTTTCCTAGGTAAGCTGGTTTACCAGTACTAAGTGCACATACTTATGCCAGTAACTGACAACTGCCCTACTTGAATCAGAGGTAGGGGGAGAATGGCCGCAGAAATAATTTCATGACCAATCCCACACAAGTTATGTGGCCGGGCTGGGAATCGAACCCGCGATCCTCGGATTTGTAGTCCAGTGTTCTACCAACTGAGCTAGCCGGCCCTAGACGATATTAAAAGTAATCCCCTAAAAAACAAATGGGCAAGTCAAGTGAAATGTATTCTCAGTTCATTGGGATTCTATCATGTCTGCTTGGCACAAGATGTTGGTGATCTCAATGGTTTGTTGTGTGTTTAAGCAAAGAATTACTGACACGTTTGTCCAAGGTGTAGAAGGACGCATAAATGGCTGTTCAAGGGCATTATTTTGTAGAAATATCTTCTGTTTTGAACTTCAATTTTACCTTAAATGGGTTAACATCGAGAAGGTAAGGTGAAATAATACCGATATCATTAATATAGTGTTTGCCCAGTTTGCCCTGTTCTCGAAGATGAATTTCATCTTCTTTTTTTTAACATAACATCTACTCACAAACAAAACAAAAATACAATACATATATCAGTATATTATATACGTCACCCAAGCTTGTTAAAAGCCACAGAGTTATTTTCCTCACAGATTCCAAATACTATCAAGTTACTAGCTGTTTACGCATGTAGAGCTTTTGAAATTACAAATATTGTCAGTACATGATGATTAATGCTATTTAATGCTAAGTTAAAAGCAGTACATATAACTTTTATGAATAAAGTGCATATTACTTTAATGTTTAACTTAGATACACATTATTTTTGCAAAGCATGATAATACAGTATCGATACCTTTCACGTATTACTTAAATATACAGTATTTTTGTAAAGCATGAGAATACAGTACAGATCACTGTTATGTATTACTAAGATAACAATTATTTTTGTAAAGCATGAGAATACATTACAGATCACTTTTATGTATTACTAAGATATAAATTATGTTTGTAAAGCATGATAATACAGTACAGATTACTTTTATATAGTACGCGCAGATAAATATAAATACATTTCTTTCTCTTTCTTAAAGCGTGATAATATTATTTGTTCCTATTTGTATAATCGTTATTCATCAACACAGGCTAATTGGGGATGGCACTTTCTGCCTACAGTGTATTTATGTTTAGAAGAGACTTCCTTGAAACAGAAAATACCATAAACGCAGAAAGTGCTGTCCTGGATTAGCCTGTGCAGACTGCACAGGCTAATCCGGGACGACACTTTACGCACATGCATTAAGACCGGTTTTCTCACGACGCGCCACAAATATAAAGAGCATGAAGTAAAACAAAACAGTGCACAGTGTACTCAATTACATACATCTTGAATTATTGTGTGCAAACACATAAGATATATTTTCTGAAATACAATTCAGATATTATAATGGAAATGTATAAGTTCTTAATGTATAAGTTCTTAAAGATATTACAGTCACTTCTATCTGATGCTTATATTAAAATTTGACATCATTAAGTCACATATGACAGATCAAATTAGATATGGTTACTAATAAAACTTACAGATATAATCATGGAAATTTATAAAGATATTTAAGTCACTTCTTACTGCTGTTAATATTAAAATGTGATGATCAAGTCACATATGACAGATCAAATTAGAAAATTATGGTTACTAATTTAGATGAAAACGCTTCGTTCTGCATACATTCTTCCTCTAATCAACTGGAATTCTGGGAATGTTTTCGCTTTCACGTGTTATTAAATTATTATCCAAGATGCAATCTTTATGCAGTTACGGACAATAAATTTCCATTCCCTTTGCTGGTGGAACCACATAGGTTCTGGAAGCATCTAATAACGGGCATTAAATCTTTCCTGAATTATCTTTACATTTGTTGGGAACTAAACAAATTCCCAACAATAATTTGGTGAAATTAATAAATGAAAAGTCATAATACTGAAAAAGTTTAAGTGGATATCCATGTTAAAGACGATTTACACCATTCTTCATCAGGGGATTTAGATCCAGGCAATTTTGATCTAGGGGATTTTGATGTAGGGGATTTTGATCTATGGGATTTTGATGAAGGGAATGTTGATTTAGGGGATTTTGATTCAGAGATATTGATGTAGGGGATACTGATGTAGGGGATTTTGAAGAAGGAGATTTTGATGTAGGGGGTTTTGATCTATGGGATTTTGATGCAGGGAATATTGATGAAGGGGATTTTGATGTAGTTGATTTTGATCTATGGGATTTTGATGTAGGGGATATTGATGAAGGGGATTTTGATGTAGGAGATTTTGATGTAGGGGATTTTGATCAAGAGGATATTGATGAAGGAGATTTTGATGTAGGGGATATTGATGTAGGGGATTTTGATGTAGGGGATTTCGATCTAGGGGATTTTGATGAAGGGGATATTGCTGCAGAGGATTTTATGTCGGGGATTTTTATATAGGGGATTTTTATGTAGGGGATATTGATGAAGGGGATTTTGATGTCGGAGATTTTGATGTAGGGGATTTCGATCAAGGGGATTTTAATCTAGGGGATTTTGATGTAGGAGATTTTGATGTAGGAGATATTGATGTTGGGGATATTGATGTAGGGGATGAACTCAACGGATCAAGGTTCATGTCTTGATTTACGTTACAAGGATTCTTGTTAATAGTTAATGCTTATCTGTATTTTTAATGCAACACTTTTACTATCATTCAATATGATTTGTTATTAATAGTGCAAAGAAAACACTTTTCTGAAAGTGTCCGAAAACAGAGAGACACAAGAAATATAATTTTGGATGATTTAGAGGGTGCCCCAAAACATAGTGTCCGAAAACATAGAATCAGTACAGTACTTTTTCGGGGGAAGTTGTTTAACCCAATTTTTGACCTTCCTGAATATCCAATCAAATGTGTTGTTGAAATTTCCCGCCAGTAGTCCCGAATGAATGAATCCTAATATTCCATCGGCTAGTTAACTTCCAATTCCCACTACATTAGTCATAAATGAGTAGGTGCAACATCCCAACAATATAGCAGACAAATTCGTAACAGGTTTGGAATACTTATGGCAAATTCAATACAGGGAATAACACAAAATAAGAGCTTTCGTATATAGTCAACGCTATTGAAATGATTTGACATGACATTTGATATGATAAAAAGAAATGAATTTGATGTTTTGCAACGATGTAAATGAACACACTTTTTATATTTGAGTGTTTTCTTTTATATTCTGACACAATAGACCCAGCGATTCTGTAAATATCCATTGTATCTAAAACAATTCCCTTCCAGAGTGATAGTCTATATTGAAGGCGAAATTACCATACGCTCGCTCGCATGCAGGTCAGTGTAGGGTCAAACTAACAGTGTACAGCGGAAAAGGCGAGATATTTGAAAAATATCATTGTCACATACATGTATTCTTTACACCTCGACGAGATTTATCTAGCCATAAATATGTTAACACATTTAGGCGCGTGCTTCCAACAGAAATGTACTAGTTAATAAAGTTTCTGGCCGTGTATGTTCCGGCTTGTTGATGTATATATTACCCTTTATGCATCATGTTATGTGTTGCTGAATATATTGTTTTAATTTCATTAGATATTCCTTAATTAACCGAAGAGCATATATAAAATGGTGATGTTTAAAAAAAACAAATATATAGAGTAACGTATATAATAATTTATATATAATGGTATGTTAGGAGGCATGAAGTACTAGTATTATTTAGTATTTGAGTATTGTATGCCATTTGTATCTACTCTTAGTTAAATTGTTTTCAATATTTATGCTGGAAGTTTAATTTACATTCCTTATTTGCAAAATTACCACAGATGCCGAATATCTTTTTAAAATATATTTCTTGTTATTTCTATTCTAATATTTTGTTGAGTCTCTAGTCTACTTTGCACATTGGTCAGAAAACATAAAGCACCATGCCGAACCGTCTAGCACAGTTGGTAAAGTGCTGGACTGTCAATCCGGGGTTCACGAGTTTGAGCCCCAAACCGGCCACATATCTTGTGTGCGGATTAGTCATGAAATTATTTCTACGGCCATTATCCCCCTACCCCTGATTCCATTAGGGCAGTTGTCAGTTACTGGCATAAGGATGTGCACTTAGTAATGCTTAACCGCTTAGATTGGCTAAACTTGCCCAGGCAAAGTGTGAGTAGGTTAACAGACCGCTGTGATATGACTGAAATACTGTTAAAAACGGCGAAATATCCAAAGAAAGAAAGAAACAAACATACAGCACCATAATAAACATTCAAATATCGACATAAGCCCTGTTTAAGGGTTAGGCTGCAGACCTGCATTTGGGACGAACTGACAAACAGACGGATGGAAAGATCACTTAAAGGTAAAATCTCCTGACAATCATTAGGTAGAGATATGGTAAGGTACTTGATTATTTTTCATAATCAAATTACTAATGGAAGGTATAAAACCTATCAAAGGAAATTCTGAAAAGTAGCTTTTGGAATATTTTCAATTGTCCATAACATCATCCTATGGCACATGGAAACATGCACATGCTTTACTACATTCACTGTAAAAACAAGAATTCTACCAGATGGAAAGCACATTAATAGCTCTCCATGTGAAATTTATATGCAGATATGCTGAGTCAAATTAATTAACTTTTATTAACCATGCATGTTTGAAGCAACCTAATAACCAGAATGCAATAAGAGAATGTAATTAAACCTTCGTTCTCAAAAATAATTCTTTCTAGGTGCTTTTTCTTCTAATATTTAGCATTTGTATTTCTGAAAAATATAGACATAGTTACAAGATCTATCCAAATACATTAAAGGATGATTAAAATTGTTCTTCAGGCAAGCACACTGCAAACATAGGAAAAAACAAGGGAGAGTAACCATCAAATTACTCATGCAAGAGTTAGAATTCTTGTGACCAGCACCTCTGTACATCTGCAACCGCTTGTATTCACTTTTTTTGACTCTTGAATTAATTTTCTTACGAAAGAAATTAACAGATGGGAATCTTCCAAAACAATCCAAAAACACTGATACTAGACATGTGATTTATATACAGAGAAGTTCAAATATATTATACTTGATGCTGTTTGCTTGAACAATTATAAAATTAAAATGTAAATATGCAAACCATGAATGGCCATAACACACAACTTATAACAAATAAATCATATCAATCTGACAAAAGTGAATGTAGGGTATAACATATAAATCATATCAATCTGACAAAAGTGCATGATTTCCCTACAGAAGGATATGATGACGACCTTTGAATTACTTCTTTTGACAACCTGGAATTCTCAAAAACCTATGAGGCGTATCGTGGGAAACCAGGCTTAATGCATGCGCTTAAAGTGTCGTCCCGGATCAGCCTGTGCAGTCTAATCCAGGGCGGCACTTTCCACTATTATGGTATTTTCTGTTTCATGGAAGCCTCTCCTAAACATAGGCGGAAAGTGCCGTCCCGGATTAGCCTGTGCAGACTGCACAGGCTGATCTGGGATGACGCTTTACGCACATGCATTAAACCTGGTTTCCCCATGACATGCCATCTATTTATATCTCAGCCAATAAGATTGCTCTTTTAAATTTCCAGAAGCATTAAGTCATTGGTTTCATGTTGCAATTTACAACCACATTTGGTATTTTCTATGTATAACAAAAAGTTGTTGCATATAATAGTTATTTCTATTGCAAGGTGTGGTTTTTTGGTTATATGTTCCACCAATTAACTCTAAAATGGTGTTAACATGGTAAAATATGAATGTGTAATATAACTGCAGGTTGGGATCCCAGCTAAATAGTATATTGTATTTAAGATTAGATCTAGTAATTCACTTCACTTTCAAAACCATGAAAGCAAGGTTTTGATTGGCTGACTGAGATTTCATCCGAACGTGACCGTCTACTTGTGTCCTCAGATCCTAATGCGTAGCGTATTTTAGGATATTTTAATGAGATTTAAATCAAATATATAAAAAAAATTAATGCATGACAAGTTAATATTTTCAATGCTATAGCCTTTAGATCAAGTCCAATTATTTTTAATGCAGTCAAAAGCATAACATATGTTTTTCAATGTCTTTTACAAAGTTACATGCAGTATAAATAATTTTATTATACCTCACTTGATTATTTCTCTATATAATGCATATAAACTGCAGCGGGCAACAATTTGATATGTCGCCCCGCGATGTCGCCCGCTACAGCTATGAAGCCCGGTACGCAAATGAAACGGGACTGGTCGGTATAATACAATAAATATTGACTTCCTTGAGGGTGACAGTGGGTTTCGTCAACCCTCGACAAACACTGTCTACCTAGGCTAAAGCCTTGGTTGACAGTGTTGCCTCGGGTTGACAATACGCACTGTAACCCTCAAGGAAGTCAATATTTATATAGGAACACACATTAAACGAATTTCAAATTCTACATTCCACAATACAAAAGATAATGAAAAAATAAAGCAAGACATTCAAAATACTAAATGTATAGCAACGGGCTAAAAAAATAACCAATTCTTTCATAATTAACATATCATAAAACACAATCCTTTGAAACATTTCAAAGTAAGAACTGCCGAGATCATACTGTTTCATGTTTTAAAATTATTGAATTGTTTCAGTTTGGGGATTCAAATGCTAATGTTAACTTATCATGTCTCATCTTTTTTAAGACTAATTTAATCACTTCAAATTATGTCTTCAATCAAATACAAACATTGTGTAAAGCTAATTATATGGCAATATGTTTAATATTTCCATTATAATGCAAAAAAGCATACATTTCCATTATAATCTTGACCACTGTCTAATAAAACAAGGTGTTTCTCCACAAAGTAATACCACATATATGGTGCAGAAGTACCACAGTGCTCAGCACTAATTCCCTTCTAATTAAAACAGCAGTTTTATATGAGCCTAGTATGGTAGCTACTTTTTACTCAAAACAAATGCTGCGGAACATTAAGATACTGTCCAGTAAAAATATATGGAAGCACAAATATTGGCAGAAGTCAGTCATTTCATAAAACCTTTTCACAAGTTCAAACGAGCATTTTGAGGCTTGAAAACCAGAAGGCACCAACTGCCATAGGAATCAACAGAAGTCGGTGCCTTCTGGTTTTCAAGCATTGATATGACACAAATCTTACAATACTGACCATGTAATTGTTCCCACAAGCCTTGATATGACACAAATCTTACAATACTGACCATGTAATTGTTCAAGCCTTGTTATGACACAAATCTTACAATACTGACCATGTAATTGTTCCCACAAGCCTTGATATGACACAAATCTTACAATACTGACCATGTAATTGTTCCCACAAAATTGTGTCTCTTATTGCAAATGCAATAAAATAGGTGCCTATTTCTTTTGATGTCAAGGCTCTTACCATCATCGAAACCCAGGGTATATATTCCATTACCACTACGTAATTTACCGTGGCAGGAATAGCCCGACAAAAATTAGTTTTCATGAATACTGATGAGCCACCTGCTGACCAATGAAATTACAATGAAACTTTAAGTAATGTTGAACATTCCTCGAATGAAGTCTGGAAAACAATTATCAGTCGACCGGTTACTAAGTCATTGAGTACACACCGCTCAAAAACTGACCACCTGCAGGATAACGGTAAATATGATAAAGCGAAACACCGCCTACATGCGACTGTTTTAATACAGCGTCGTTTTGAT
The DNA here is from genome assembly GCA_027627225.1 of Congeria kusceri. Classification (NCBI taxonomy): domain Eukaryota; kingdom Metazoa; phylum Mollusca; class Bivalvia; order Myida; family Dreissenidae; genus Congeria; species Congeria kusceri. Next base: position 14,192,198 of record CM051028.1, on the reverse strand, counting down.
TGGTTGAATTTTCTGTGCCGACTTGGACATGGAACCAATGAACAAAATATTGCACACTAAACTCAACTCTATGTATATGTAAGTTCTGTTTCACAGACATTAGTATTTCACTTTACAGATTGGCCAAATTCCAAAGCGAAATTCCCTGATATTTCCCTGACAGAGATGCAATTTTCCCTGACAGTTATCGATAGGTTACGCATACATAGGGTAATTACAGTACATATAAATCTATGTCAACCATTATCCAATCTGTGAACATGTTTGACACGCAGTATGCTTAATCATTAATAAGTAAATTTTGAAATGCTTGAAAAAGAAACCACCAGAAGCCTACATTTTCTAAAATTTTACAATTTCCTTTATGTTTTTGGTCAATTTCCCAATTTTGTCCTGACTTATTTTCAAACTGTTCAAATGTTAAAAGTCTGTGGTTTTCCCTGTAGAGAATTTCTCAGGCTCTTTTTCACATTTTCAAGAGTCAGTGGTCACGTCACCCTGCTACAAATTTTCCTACCTTCTCGAGAAGTGGCTGCAACTCTCAACATCGTCTCCACGGTGTACGTTCGACTTTGACCTTGGTGCCTCGGTATGACCTTCAGAGTACACGTGTACGTGCCAGTGTCACTGCGGTACACTGGGTACAGCTCCAGTGACGTGTGACCAATCAGACGAGCCCGGCCCTTGTAACTCTCTGTAGGCTGGCCTGGACGTCCACTGAAAATCAAATACATATTCAGTGACTGTGACTACATCAATTATGGTCTGGAACTATAATCTTGAATTGTTCTTATTGCACAATGAAAATGTCTTCAAAGTATTTGCAAAAATAAGGTTCTAAATATTTCACTAAAACCAACTGAAGTAAAGAGTTACATGGCATGGTAGCTGATGTGTGTCACAAATCATGAAGAGTCACTCCAAGTGCATACACATAAAACTGACAGCTGATGCAGAGAAGAACTGACAGCTGATGCAGAGAACAGCTGACAGCTGATGAAGAGAACAGCTGACAGCTGATGCAGAGGACAACTGACAGCTGATGCAGAGGACAACTGACACTGATGCAGAGGACAACTGACAGCTGATGCAGAGAACAACTTACAGCTGATAACTTACAGCTGATGCAGAGAACAACTGACAGCTGATGCAGAGTGACAAAGTAATTTCTCCGCGATATTTCGCAAAGTACACCGGTCAACTCTGCATCGACTCGCCTCTTCTATACTAAGGATACCAAGGACTTCACTAAGAAGTTTAATAAATAGGGACTCAGATAATCCCTTACAGCATACCTGTACTTGATGAGGATTGGGTATTCTATGCCATCTCGTCTCCACTCCACAATGTTATCACGCGTCGTGTCCTCCATAGAGAGTGCTATACACGGCAGGACCGCCCTGCCACCAGCGTACTGCACTATACCAGCTGAAATACGCAGTATAAAATGAGTTTATTGTTTCTGATCACAGGGCCTTGTTTTCAAACCTTGGTGATGGGGCCCAGGAACACGGTTGTGGTAAAAAACAATCGCAACAAAATTGGTAAAGGGAAACAATAAGTCCAGGGGAAATGTCCACTTTTAGGGGAAAAGTGCATGCCTTTTCAGAAATTCTGCTAGGGGAAGACACCGACATCCTGCCCCTACAATATAAGGTAACATGAGGCTTTGTTTGATAAACACATATGCCCCCGATTGGTGCTGGACAGCCCATTTGAATTATTCCAAATTAGGTCAAGGTCAAGGTCAAAGTGAGGTTGGGTGATATGGGTGTAGTGGGAATGGTCATAAGCAACAACTGTGTAAGCATCCAAGTGTTGTAGTAAGCGGTGTTGGTGATAGACGAAACGGTATAATCTAGTTTCGCACCTACATCAGTACTCTTTCATTCACACTCTTGTAATGTGACAAAAAATAACCTGACCCGCTCAACATCAAAGTGTAACAGTTTGACATCATCAGCTTATATAGCGCGTGCCACCCCTGACAATGTCCTATCACTGCTGTCGCTTTAATTAACTGCTGAATTACACGCCTTACAGTGGAAAGGGTGTATACAGTATTTAAACCATATGCCATAATTCAAAACTGACCTATCTGAACGACAATAATGTTATCGATACGGCGTAACTGTTTCTTTTTTGTTTAAGAGGAAATGCTAACTGTATATCGTTTGTTATACAGATACCCAATTCTGTTGTTATGCCCTACGAAACTTTTATACAACAGTAAAGATGTCAATGTTCTCTGCTTTACAAAGTTTTTGTACGGCAATCAATACACCTGTGCGTTCCATACAGATGACTTGACGTTGTACATGTCAGAATAATTTTTGCGCGCTTTTCTAGCAGAAGAAAGGATTTACACGAAATACATGTGCAGTTTAATTGTAAATAGAATTCATGTTTACGTCATGTGAACAGTAAAATTTGGATACTGGCGTTTCAGATTTGGAATTTATCAAAAACAATTTGAAATAGGAATAATATTATATCTTTATATACAAATGAAATATTTTACATATGAACATAACACATTGTGGATGTTAACAACAATGAAAAAGGTGAGTTAATTAGGTTTATAATTAGAGATCATGAGAATAGGCTAGTGTATTCGTGTATATCTATATGTATATGAATGACCTGACAAGTCCGCCTATATTGCTGTCGCCATCCATGGACCTCGCAAATCACGATAAAACGGATCTGCAGTGTACTAGTTTTGAATATGAAAAAGTAAATACTAAATAACATAGTATTAAATAAATTGTATTGTATTTGATTAAAAATAAAGCCTAACTTCCTTATCCTTACCCGAACTTGTGCATAACATTTTTGTTGTTCATTGGATTTTGCGGAGTGTTTCTTTTTGTAGTCTGTTTATGAGACCAAGTAAATGCACATTTAGTCATTGTCAATTATCCTGAATTCTGCAACTAGAGTTTAATGCTATGTCAAAGCATCTTTTTTACCCCAGCACAAATTTAAGGCTTATTTGCCATTGTCTAAAAAAGCAGACATGCAAAATGCAATATATTTAGACTCCTGTCTGTCAAATGAATTTTTAGTCATTTTTTTCCAACCTTTCAACATTCAAATTATGTCTTTATGCAAAGAACATTGGCATTTATTCAACAAAATTTCATGCAAATTATGATGGATTTGTTTTTCAACATCAGTCAATGAAAATTATGTTCCTATGAAAAGAATAATGGATTTGTTTTTCAACATCAGTCAATGAAAATTATGTTGCTATGAAAAGAATAATGGATTTGCTTTTCAACATCAGTCAATGAAAATTATGTTGCTTATAAAAGAACATTGGCAATGTTTCAACATATTAAGTCAATGCAAATTATTTTGCTATGAATGTTGTATGAAGATCACAGGTACTTTATAAATTTACAATACTTTGCATTACAAATGTGATCCTGGAACCGAGATCCAGCATAATTATTTCCCCTGAATACTCAAATCCAGTGTATTTATGTCCCCTGAATACTCAAACACAGTACATTTATCTCCCCTGAATACTCAACCCCACAGTGTTTGTCTCACCTTAATACTAAAATCCAGTCTATTTATCTTCCCTGCATACTCAAACCAAGCCGATTTATCTCCCGATTGCCCAGGAATAGGCCTTTCCCAAAACTAAGTGATCTCCCATGGAAGTTACCTCCCGTTATTGCGAATTAACATCCGCCATATTTAAAACCCGACTTCCGCCGACGTTTTCCCTAGCTTGATATATATAGTATTATAGATCTAAGACCAAGCGGCTTTCAAAACTTGTAAAGGAAATTTTTAAAACCATATGTTTTTGATTAAATATTATAAAAAACTCATAGAGGATATATCTTACAAAATTAATTAATAGAACTAAATGTAGTATCGTTTTAAACTCATAACTAAGGCTACATGTCGGTTTGACAGGTATCCGGGAAAAAAAAGTAATCTTGTCTGGTCTTAAACTGTTGTTTTCCATACATAAATACCACCACATGTTCTCTCAATGGATACTTAGTTATCTGACTGAAGGGGGGGTCATAAAAATACCAAAGCCACAAACTGCTGGGATCTTATCAAATTGCCCTTAGAACAATACCGCTAATCTGTGCAATTCCTTAATGCATTGATGATAAAGATCTACATCCAGAGACAACTAACATGTCACACTTGGTCTCCATTGTTTGTGTCTCAAATTAAAGTTTATCTCACATTTTAAAATGTTGTTGTCGCCGTTGTTGTTCTTTGCCTATCACCCTATGAAATTTTGCCACCCATATTGAAAAGAACAGAACATAATTAAAAGCATTAAACACTTTTTCGAATTAATAAATTGGTTTAAATTGAAGAGTGAAATAATATAGCACATCATTTAATTTTCAATTCTGATGAATTGAAAGGTGGTGAACATTTAAGAGCTCATCGTGTTTTGTTTTTCTAAAACATACCGGAATTACCGTAGCTGCTGCGAGAATAAAATGTTGTTTGTTTGTAACCACGATTCCGACAGAAATGAAGAAATAATCTCAGTTAGAGTTATATACATGAAGGAAAACTAAATACTTGATAAAAAAGACTCAACAAGTATAAAATATTTATTCAAACGTATATTATACTCTTCTGTTGGCTTAGTTAATTACTTACTCTGAATTGTGTAAACTTGTTTCAAAAGTATATCTCTATGTGTGTTTTATTATAGATACTCACCCTATTATGTACATAATTATCATGACATATCTATTTCCTGGTGACATATAGACCCATTGGGTCGGTTGTTATTTGTTTCGTTGATTATATGAAGTTATCATGAACATTGTTTAAACACATGACACAATAATAAACAAATTGCTTACTTAATCTCTTTAATACAACATCAGTTATAATATATAATGAGGAGTGACATCATCGTTAGTTATTGTTATATTGTGTTAACAGTAATTAAAAAGATAGTTGTTTTGTTTCATTATATTTCAAGATTAAAGCGGACTAGCGGAGCCTGTTAAAGCACCGTATAATATTTAGCACACAACAAGAATATCTGCAACGAAAAAAGCTTTAAAGCTAAACAGAAATGTGTATGAAATACAAATAAGAAGTTGCTGCCAAAAACATCGAATGATACCTAATTTTCGTAATTTTCGTCGCCAGAAGAATGTTAGCTTAGAGTTACTTAGCAAAATCATTTTACTAAAAACAGCGTTTTATTTATTTTATTTAATAATGCAAATTTAATACATGATGAAGGCATAGGTTGTTTAGACACTGAAATCGCTATTTTCGTGTTTTGGTGCATAATAACCATTAAACGTACTGTGTACAGTGTCTTTGTCAATCTGCAAAGAGCAGACAAAATTGTTAAAAATCAAAATAATTATTTAATTAAATTGATAAATAAAGTACACGATGTATATTATATACGAATGTTGATATTTGTAAATTTATTGTTACGACATCAACACAATTTTAAGATTGAAAATCAAATATATTGTATGTTTTTCGGTAAATATCGATACGCTTATCCCGCCTTATAATCAATAAACGTCGAAAGTGAACAGAGGACATCACTTGTAATTACGCAAGGGAAGTAACCTAGTTTTGGGAAAGGCCTATACTCAAACACGCTCTATACACAATTCCAGTGTATTTATCTCCCTGAAATACTCAAATTCTGTCTATGTATCTTCCCTGAATACTCAAATCCAGTGTGTTTATCTCCCATGAATACTTAAACCCAGGATATATATCTGCCCTGAATACTTAAACCCAGTGTATATATCAGCCCGGAATACTCAACCCCAGTGTTTGTATACCCTGAATGCTCACACTTAATGTATTTATCTCTTCTCCATACTCAAACCCAGTGTCTTTACCTCAGCTGAATACTCAAATCCAGTCTTTTATCTCCACTGAATACTCAAACCCAGTGTGTTTACCTCCCCTGAATACCCAAACCCGGTGTATTTATCTCCATAGAAAACTCAAATCCAGTGTGTTCAACAAATCTGCATTCTAAAAGCCAGTGTGTTTATCTCCTCTGCATTCTTAAGCCCAGTGTAATCCTCTCCCCTGAATTCTCAAATTTAGTATGTTTATCTCCCCTGATTACTCCAACCCAGTGTCTTTCGCTCCCATCAATACTCAAATTTAGCGTGTTCGTCTCCCCTAAATACTCAAACCCAGTCTATTTTATCTACTCTGAATACTCAAACCTAGTGTGTTTATCTCCTCTGAATACTCAAACCCAATGTATTTATCATCACTGAATACTCAAACCCAGTGTTTACCTCCAGTGAATACTCAAACCCAGTGTATTAATCTCTCCTGATTACTCAAACCCAGTATGTTAAGCTCCCCTGATTACTCAAACCCAGTGTGTTTACCTTCCCTGAATACCCAAAATAAGTGTATTTTTATCCCTTGAAAACTCAAACCCAGTGTGTTTGACAAATTTGCATTCTCAAAGCCAGTGTGTATATCTCCTCTGCATCTCTGCATACTGAAACCCAGTGTGTTCATATCCCTTGAATTCTCATATCCAGTGTGTTTATCTCCCCTGATTACTCCAATACAGTCTCTTTATCTCCCATCAATACTAAAATCCAGTACGCTTGAATACTCAAACCTTGTTTATTTATTGCCCCTGAATAATCAAATCCAGTCCATTTATCTCCCCTGAATACTAATACCCAGTGTATTATCTCCCCTGAATACTCAAACGAAGTACCTCCAGATCCTGTGGTTATTCTGACGTTGTGATCTGCACTTCCTGTTGGTCTGGGTGTCAGCCTCTGTAACAACAAGCGCAAATACACTAGTCAATAGTCGAAGATATTCAGGTTTTGATGTTACTCTCCTCACCTGCCTAAATTCCTATATTGTCATGTTACTATTCCATTACTTTGTTGTGTTGTTTTTGAGTTACTGCACGTTTGTTTGTTTTTTTATTCTTTTCTTTTATAAATTCAGAAAATATTGGGATAAATCGAAAACTAGGCATGTGTTTTTATATTTCGAAGTTTGAGCGTGAAACTATTGTATCTGCTTAACATTTTTATATCAAATACAATAGTGACATACTCAAGCCTCCATTTCCTCCAAAAAACGTGAACAACTTATTGTTGCTAGTGTTTCAGGTTTTCTAAGTCTCGCTATAAGTTTCAAAACTTAATATGTAGTCATGGGAACTGAACTAAAATATCATCTACTAATATATTACAAAAAGAACAACATCATCTGTATGCATTCATGACTGGTGATAATATTATACATAAACAATGACTCGCATGGAAATCATGCATGCATTGAGCATTTCCCAAATATTAAAACACCATGCAACATGCAGGCAAACCAAAACGATACCCTAAAGTCATGCAATGAATACTCAGTTCAAACACATTATTAGTGCACAATGCAATGTTTGGCACTCCTGAAAGGAAAAATGTACTCATTGTAAGTTATTGATATTGCTACATTAACTGCGATGCCAATACAAATGCACTCTCATAATTGGACCATTATGTTTATCAGATCTAAGGAGGTAATATTGCAGTTGCACCCAGAATTAAGCATTAAAAATTACTGCAAAAAATACAATGTAGGCCATCTAGTTCACAGTCAATTTTTATTGTGTGAACATTGCTCATATTAGAGAACTGTTGCCAGTTTGAAATAAGCGCAAATTTTGCCAAGTCATAAAAATACATAGGAGGCATGTCGTGGGAAACGAGGCCTGAATGCAGGTAAGGAAAGTGTAGTCCCGGATCAGCCTGTGCAGTCTACACAGGCTGATCGAGGACGACATTTTCCGCTTTTATGGTATTTTCTGTTTCAAGAAATCCTCTTTTAAACATAAATCCATTGTAGGCAGAAAGTGCCGTCCTGGATTAGCCTGAATGCATTTAGCATGGTTTTCCCACGACACGCCTCATAGTAAGTGTGGATCAAATGAGTTGTGTTTACAAGGTTTGCAGACAATGTGGTGTTGATAGTGTTCTTAAGATGTTGAAGACAGGCCAGTCTAGTTAAAGTGTTAGTAACATCAGGTCATAGCCACCCTCCTCCGAAAGAAACTAGATTGTGCAAGTCAACAGAAGAATGTGCAGCCTGAGTATTATCAGAGTTTCACATACAATCATGATAAATATATCAATGTGGCGCGTCGTGAGAAAACCGGTCTTAATGCATGTGCGTAAAGTGTCGTCCCAGATTAGCCTGTGCAGTCCGCTCAGGCTAATCCAGGACGGCACTTTCCGTCTACAGTGAATTTATGTTTAGAAGAGACTTCCTTGAAACAGAAAATACCACAAAAGCAGAAAGTGCCGTCCCTTAACACTTAACACACATGCATTAAGTCTGGTTTTCCCACGACGCCCCTCCAATATTTTCATAGAATGTCAGAGATACAGAGGTCAGAATTATATCTACACCAGACATGTTTGCGAAGGACACAGTTGCTCCCACATTTCACTGGTTTTCACAAAAACCCTATTACTATACCAGGTGCACAAGTTCACATGCTGATTAATATGTCTATAAAGTTTCATCACTCTAGCAGTTGAACTATTTGAGTTGCACGCAACACAAGTAAACAAATATCATTTTTTTGCTAAAAGAAGGGCCATAACTCTGCTGATGTCAGAAAAAACTGCACCAAAATACACAGGTGCACAAGTTCACATGCTGATGAATATGTTTATAAAGTTTCACTCTAGCAGTTATACTTTTTGAGTTACACGCGACACAAAAATCCAACGGACGGAGGGGCGGACGGACAAGGGCAAATCTGGGCCAAAAATCTGCACACTCTTTTTTTAAAGAACATTTACGCTCTTCATTTAAGGGACATTTCAAGAATGACGTTTTTGCTTGAAACGTCACACTGAAAATGGGTTTGAATTGTTCTTGATAAGTTCAATACTCTTTGAAACTGTAGTTTACATATTGCTTTATACTTGTTGATATGTAGCCTATCATATGTAGAATTGAAATCTGCGTACACTGGAACCTTTCTTTCCACACAGAATTACACATAGCTCTTTGAATTTGTCCCACGAAATACATTTCTAACAAGAGCTGTCAGAGGACAGCGCGCTTGACTTTTCGAAGTATTTCAGTTGGTACATATTTTGGAAAGTGGAAGGGGGGCATACATTTGTTGAAATACAAAGATGAGTTATGGCTATTATTTTATCAATTTATTCCAAGTTTCAAGCTAATACCTTATGTAGTTTAGAAATTGTAAGTTTTGGGAACAAAAACTTTAACCCCAAAATCAATGTGAAAAGTGTGCATACCTCTGTCAAAATACAAAACCGAGTTATGGAGATTGTTGCACCGGATGCTGGAGTTGATTACAAAGAATTATTCCAAGTTTCAAGTGAACACCTTATGTAGTTAACAAATAATAATACTTTTGAATGAAAACTTAACACTGAAAATCTATGTGAAAAGGGGGCATAACTCAAAATGTCAAAATACAAAACAGGGTTAGTGACACCTGATGCCGTTGTTGATGCAAAGTTACCAATGTGAATAACCTATTAAGTTTTAACGTTTAACTTCAAATTGTATTTTTCAAGTTATAAGACTTTCGAATATACACTTTAACCCACAAATCTATGTGAAAAGTATTATAAAAGCGTCAAACTACAATACTGTTTTATGAGGAATGTTGCACTGGATGCTGAAATTGATGACAAAGGTACATTCCTAGTTTCAAGTGATTAACTTGTGTAGTTTTGAAGATCAAAGACTTATAAATATAAACTTTAACCAGAAATTCTATGTAAAAAAGGACATAACTCAGTCAAAATACAAAACAGATTTAAGAAGAATGTTGCACATGATGTAGGAGTTTATGACAAACGTATTTTCAAGTTTCAAGTGAATATAAACTAATGTAGTTTTGAAGTTACAAGTCTTTTGAATATAAACTTTAACCAGAAAATCTATGTGAACTAGAAATGTGTTCACAGGACACAAATGCCCCTGCTGATTGGGACTGGTCACATAAATGTATTAGCAGTTAACACTGAATGTTCATCACAAGTGAGTATATTTAGTAAAGTTGAAATAAATTTGCCTGCAGAACAATGGATGGAAACTATGTAGAGTGTGACCTTGACCTTGGAGTTAAGAATCGGGGTCTTGTGCATGACTAATTGTCTCATGATTGTGAACATTTCTACCAAGTATTTTCAAAATCTAGAAATGACAGAGTTATTGACCAGACACGAACTATAGCTCATTTCTTACCTTTGACCTCTAAACGTACCCTTGACCTTTGAGGTACATACCTGGGTCTTATGCACGACATATTACCTCATGATGGTGAACATTCATACAAAGCAATTTCACAATCAATGCAAAAATGGCCGAGTTATTGACCGGACACAAAAAACAGACCCCATTTTCTACCTTTGACCTCTAAGTGTAACCTTGACATTGGATGTAGAGACCTGCATCTTGCACGGGACACATCGCCTCATAATGGTGAACATTTCCACGAAGTAATTTCACAATCCATTCAGAAATGACAGAGCAATTGACCGAACACGAAGAACAGACCCCATTTTTGACCGTTGAGTGTGACCTTTTTTTTAACCTTTGACCTCCAAGTGTGAACTTGACCTTGGAGGTACAGACCTGGGTCTTGCGCACAACACATTGACTTATGATGGTGAACATTTTTACCAAGTAATTGCAAAATCCATCTAGAAACCATTGACATCGTAAAGAACTTCAAAGGGTTACATAAGAATGAGGCATTTCTGTGTGAAAAGGATGGTAATAATACACAACATTGAAATTACAAACACTTAAAAGGCCTTTGTGGGGTACACTTAGACATGGAGTGATATACACGAAACTTAACTTTCTGGTTTTTTAATGGCTGACACATATTTAATGTAAATTCTGCCAATTTCCACAAAACGTATGATATCATAATTACAATATAAGTAAACTGGCACATACTATAATTGCAACAATAAATATGAAATCTAATGCCATATGCTAAATCTGATTTATTTTAATGGTCACATCAGGAATAAGTACTTGGATATAAATCTGCCTTCATAAAATATCAAGACCTCAATACATGCAATTATAATCACACATGTTAAAGAACTAAATGCACATTTTTATAACATCAATGAAGGTTTTATTAACCACAGGCAAACAATGCCAAAGTTTGTAAAGTTCATCAACCAGGAAGTCATTGATGTCCCTAAATCGTGAAGTTTCTGATGTAGCTTAATGTTCAATGTTTTAAACATTATTATAACCAGAGATAAAATAAACCTTCCAGTATTACATGTTTCAATGTCAGTGCTAGACATATTACTTCTCAATAACCGGCAGTTTATTGGAAAAAGAAATAATATTGTTAGTAACTTTAAAATTAGTCAATATAAGGTACTGTGGAATCACTACTTTTTGCGCTTTTTGCGCTCCCGCCATTGCTCGAAATTATGACCACCGCAAATATTTACAGATTTCGTAACTTAGAAACGCAGCCGGAGTTAACATGATCGTTCATACATACGTAAGTAATGTTCATAAATATATAGGGATGGGACCGAATACTGAAATCCATATTCGAATATTGGTTTTAGGTATTCAAATATATTCGAATATTCGTTTTGTAAATACTACTATATACGGCACTCTGTCCGAATATTTACCTATCAGAAATATGTATACTACGTGTACGTAGTTATTTTACCTTGTTTCAGTGGTAAATGAGTGATATAACTTAGTGAGTGTTATGCAAATATAAAGAAATGTAAGGTATTGTTAAATGTATTGTTAATTAATTTGTTAATCGTTCCGTACACAAATTTCTCATTACATAGATTACACGTTGCCTGGGTTTTGTCTAATGACCGCATAAAGTACTTCCAAGCACATGATGGTGGCATTGTTTATTAATCAAGACTCTTGTATAATATACGGTGTTGATATAATGGAGAATAATTTACAAGTGACGTATATTAAGATTGTCCAAATCATGCTAAGTTTGTTAAAGAAATTGATTGACTGATAATGGATTCATTTTGATTGGTTTACTTAAGAGAGTAATAGTAATTTACTGTAAACAAGTTAACCGTATAGTAAGGACAATATACAACAATGTACGCCCTGTGCAAACTGTGAAACCGTTATCACAACATGGCCCAGTTTTGTTATTTGTGGATGCAATGCGTCATATTCGCGCCTCCTACAAACCGTTAATTCACGGCCCTTGTAAAGACGTGGCCCCCCTGCCAATTATCAATTGTCGTTAATTGGACATGTTTGGCATGTGTTGTAAAAACGTTAAATTGCCCCCGCCCACCTGCTAGGCAGGAAATACGACTGGAATTCATGTTAACTTTGCAGTCAAACTGGAAAAAAAACATGATTTTTTTAAAGAAATTGTGTTCTTTAAAGAAATTTGAAAATCAAATATTCGTATTCGTTTTTTTTATATTCGAATATTATCCGATATTCGAATATTCGGTCCCATCCCTATAAATATAGCAAGACATATGTGATTGGTGTGATGTGAATAGTTTTAATGATTAAAACCGTTATTTTCCTCGTTTCAATATTAACATTATATTTATATTGATGATCTGTTTGAAGAATAAACTGACTGTTTCTGCCCTTTTGAAATTTGTGTAAAATTCAAATACCAATACGAAGTATTACGCAGTGTAAATGTGAAAACGCTTGTGTTGTATACATACCCAAATGTTTCATTTACTTAAGTTTAGTTAAATATTTCTTACTACTGTCTAATTAATGCATGCATCATAATTCATTTAAATTATACATGTATTGTGATCGTTTTCATACAATAAAGTGACAAATTGAGTAAAGAATTCAATGTGGAGCCTATACTTTAGTCGGCATTCAATTCACAACAAGATGTAAATTACCTATTGTCTTGTCTAAATATGTGGCCCCTATTCTTCAGAAGTGGGCCTCTGTTATCAATTAGGAGCCTATTCCGGTACTGATACACGCGTTTATTCCAACAAACAAGCGGACACTTCACGAGTTCTGCCCAGTCGGGCGTTTCATCTAATGATCGATACTTTTTTTGTAAAACACAACTGACATCTTATACAATTTTTTTTTTTCAGAATTGGCTTTGCGCGAATTTAAGACCGCACGAATATGTCTGTGATTGCAAGTGCACGAAATGTGTACCCCGCGAATTCAAGTGATTGCACAGTACATGGCACAGGGACCGCAAAGGGACCATAAATTGTATAGATGTTAAAATATGACAGTGAAGTGTTGTACTTGTTGATATAAATAAGATTCTGTGTTCGATAAACACACATGCCCCCAGTTGGTGCTGGATAGCCCATTTCTTAGTCCAAATTAGGTCAAGGTCAAGGTCAAGGTCAAAGTGAGGTTGGGTGATATGGGTGGATTGGGAATGGTCATAAGTAACAATTGTGTAAATATCCAAGTGTTGTTGCAAGCGGTGTTGGTGCTAGATGAAACGGTAAAATCTAGTTAACCAAGAAACAGCCCATTTGAATTATTCTAAGTGCAAATTAGTTCAAGGTCAAGGTCAAAGTGAGGTTGGGTGATATGGGTGGATATGGAACGGCCATAAGCAACAACTGTGTTAGTTTCCAAGTGTTGTAGTAAGTGGTGTTGGTGCTAGACGAAACGGTAAGATCTACTTAACCTTGTCACAGACGGAAGGAAGGAGGGACGGACGGACAGAACAATCACTATTTGCCTCCTGCATCAAGATGCCGGGGGCACAAAAAGTTGCAATTTAACAAGATTTAAAGAAGGATACATATACAATGATATAGAATTGACTAAAACACCTGTCCAGTAAAAAACAAGTTAATAAAAATTCCTTGATCTGCTCAACAAACATGTGTTCAAGTGTTGTAGAAATACATTCATACTTTTAAAGCCGCAGTCCATAGAATATAATTCAATACAACGTAAATTGGCAATAGTTCTCATGAACCTTAATGGTATTTCTTCGACTGAAAACTATTTCTTTTTTACGAAAGGCATTTCATCATGTCTATGTTCGAAAACGCTTGGTACGAACAGAATAGACAATAATGTACATGCTGATTTACTCCAGAGGCATCATCAGCTATCGCTTACAGAAACTTTACGATAAAAAGTTACCCAAAGGTAATTATTTCACCGATTTAAATGTGTTTATTTGTATTTTGATCGGTTAGATGTCCATTAGAAGCAATTTATGCAAAGTATCATTTTTGTTTACATATTTCTGGACTGCGGCTTTAAATGCAGTTGCGTTTCTGTGCCAATTAGTAATTTTAATTTGTGACACACTCAACAATACGTAACAAAACAGAGTAAAAGGCGCTCATGATTGCTGAAATAAATCTGTGTCTACAGAAAGTTATTACCTGATTCTGCGGGGAATATGTGCAGGGTGGCATTGTGCAACGCTGACGATTGACAGGTTTGAGGTCGGGGTTACACATGCTGTGAGGGAAGGGACGGGATTGGCTCTTTGAGGTTACACACGTAAGCAGACGGGTCTGTATGCCCTCGCCACAGGTTACACTACACTACATGTGACAGCAATATAAACATACAATTGTACAAAGTTTCGATTATAGGATCAAACATTAAGTTTCTATGATACTTCACTAATAACATTAAATAGAATTCATAGTAATCATTATGGGGTCTGCCTTTGAGTCCTTTGATACCCTCTCGAAAAGCATTCAACTTATCTTTTCAGACACCAAACAAACTGGTTTTACCCGAATCAAATTTGACAATCACTTAAAATACAAGTCTATGGCTTACGACACAGTCGAGCTAAAACAAATAGGTTTGCACTTAGCTAACATTTATTAAAACTTGGCAAGATTATACAACTGAATAAAATTCACATCGCTCTGCAACTATTCAACGCAATACCTCTCCCCATTTTGAGTGCATCCACATTGGGCATGGTACGTCATCATTGCACGATCTTTGATACTGAGGCTTCGTGCGGAATGTTTTGAGGCATTCCTCATCATCCACGACATGGGTGGGGTTGTCACGCATCACGCTTTCACAGAACACGTCCTGGGTTTGTTCCCCTAGGTCACATGAGCGTGAACATTCGCTCCATCTGCCAACCTGCCAATGGCTACAAAGTACATCATTAAAATTTGAAAAGTATATATAGAATATAATGGTAGTATGGAGTACTTAGATTTTTTATTAGCCGAGGTTGATTGTGTGACGTCATATCGCACAAAGGCGCAACCGCTCGTGCGATGCTACTTTACACAACCAACGTGACTCAATGCAAGTTCTCATAACACCATACTAGTGTAATATTCCATTTATTATATACCTTTTTCAGCGTAATATTCTTTAAAATGCCAAAACAAATTAGATCTACGAACCATTTTATTCACGTAGACTATGTTTACTGTATCTCACAAATGAGTTGTGTAATGGTGATGACATTATATGCCGCTTAACGACTATGTCAAAACATTATCTGAGAGTGAATATATGGGTGATGCTGTGTTCTGTGGATATTGTAGTCATTTTATCTGCGTTGGATTACATACAAATAAATCGCTATCAGTGTTTGTTATTCTCGTTTGCCTTTTGTTTAACGAGGGTGAATTTGAACAATAATGGTTGATGGTGATAAAACAGCAGTAAACTTTTGTGGTTTGTTTATTTCTTGATATGTTGAAATTAGCTGAAGAAATGCTGTATTTGATGCCTGTTGGAAGAAACATTAATCAGAGTTGAAATATTGATTTTATTTATGTTCTATTTATTCAATAAAGGTATTTGCCAAACTAGAAATCTATATCCAACAATATTGAAATTACATATATATGCATTCTGATAAGTGCCGAATTTGACCAAGCGTTTGTGTTAACATGGGCTACTAGTATGATACGGAAAAAGAAAACGCTAGTAGCGAATACAGTTTCCTGTACTTGAATGTTGAATACGGTATATATTAATGACAGAATAACGATAGGTATATAATAAATACATGTACCAGTCATGTGAATCATTTTCTACACACGGTCGTAACAAATTCGTTATAAAATGATTCCACAACAAACAAAGTGTGGATTATCATCATTAAAGTACATATTAAAAATATGAGATAGAATATGAGATAGAATAACATTATAAAAATTCTAATGCAGCAACAACAATCAACAAGAAACTGACAATCAGTCTTCAAACCTCAGCTGGGATTCTTAGAAAACTTTGTTTAAATATCTCAAAATAATGAGATTGCGTCAAACAAACACAATATCGAATTTCAAATATTGATTTCTCCTCAAAATTATTATCACAATTTTTATTTAATATCTGATTTAATTAAATCACTTTGGAACGAGTCTCAACAGGGACAACTGACCAAAAACAAGGTAAAACATAGAAAAATATAACAAAATATCACAAACACATAAGAGTCACGTGGGTCCATTTTGCAGCCTCTGTTATTGCAGCGCTGCATCGTGGCTGGTTGAGTACTTTTGTCACATGACCTTGGATCGGAAACCTCGCGCCTTTCTCGATCAATACAAGATACGGCTCTTTGTTGAACCCCTAGAATAAAAACAGGATCAATTTCGGACTGATTTGCAATTATTACTTATTTACTTGATATTAATTAGTATCTATTATTTCTAAATGATATTTTGCAATGTTACTTTTTGACATTTTAATATTAATGTACATTTATTATAACTTAAACTATTTTCACTTGTGTCAGGCCTTTTAAAAACGGAAATCAACATTAGTGTTATTATCAAATGGAGCACAAAATGTTTTCAAATGTCATGTTAACGGCATATTTTACATCCATAGGCCTTTGCCCCCACCCCCCCACCTTTGAAATGCTTCTTTGTCATTGTAGAAACACAACAAATTCAGGGTGGGTTATGTTCCTCTTACTCTCCCACCCAGCATTAGTGTGTTAACAAGATTCATCCTCGGGCATGCCCCTGAAAACTGAGCTTCAAAATAAAAAATATATTTGAGGCGCGTCGTGGGAAAACCGGACTTAATGCATGTGCGTATTGTCGTCCCGGATTAGCCTGTGCAGTCCGCTTTTATGGTATTTTTTGTTTTAAGGAAGACTTCTAAACATAAATCCACTGTTGGCACAAAGTGCCGTCCCGGATTAGCCTGTGCAGACTGCACTGGCTAATCCGGGACGACACTTTACGCACATGCATTAAGTCCAGTTTTCCTACGACGCGCCTCAAATATATATTTTATGTTAAACACATATAAATAAAAATGTACCATCACCACAATGTGGAACACATTCTGACCAGTGACCATGTGTCCACACGTATCTATCTCCATCATTGTACGAGACACTAGTAGGACGTCCTTGACCTTCCAGCTCGAGGCGAGACCGATTTGCAGTCCCATAATTCCCTGACAGGCTATCACATGGGGTCACCTGACATCTCCGCGCCTGATCAGGTTTTGGCAACAGGCTGCAGAACTTTTCGGGCAGCATTTGTGATTCATCGCCTTCTGCTCTACAACTAAGCGCCCTGTACTGGACTCCATCACCACAGGTTACACTGCACTAAGTTAAGAGAGATTGTTTTTTGTCACAAAGTGGGGGTATGAAAAAGGCATTTCTGAATATCCAAGATATATTTACATATAAATCAGCAAAATCTACAATAAATGTGGTCACGGAATGGGTTTGCCTATACATCCAAAGCAATGGCATTATGCACTGGACTAAGGTGTAACTGAGGCTTGTTGTCATATACTACTGAAGCATGTGATAACTTTCAAACCAAAGGAAATGTCAGAAAGCATCCTCTTGTTTATCAATTTACCAAAAAAATCTGAAGCGGAAAACTATAATATCCTTGGATTGACTTAATTCAATGTAGCACAAAAAGGGTAAATAGAGCAGTTTGTAAAACAGTTATGTCCCCTCTAGGTTAAAAGCAATCTCTAAAGTATCAAGTTGGACAAAATATTTTGGGCACAGAGAGCATAAACGGCTAATAAAACTAAAAGCCAATTTTATATAAATCAAGGGCCATAACTCTACAGTAGCTGGGGCAATTTGGTAAATCATCAAACTGGGCTAAGATATTACAACCTCAAACATTTCGTCAAGTTTAAATGAAGATTGTAGGAAAACTGTCAGACTTAGAGAGCCTAAACGGCTAAAAAGGCCATCATTCAAGGGCCATAACTGAACAGTTCCTACGGCTATATGGTTAATTATCAAACTTGACAAAGATATTATGCCCACAAAGATTTTCACCAAGGTTGTTGAAGATTGGATAAGAACTGTTGGATTTAGAGAGCACCAACGACCAAAAAAGCTAATTTTAGATAAAATTCAAGGGCCATAACTACACTATTCCTGAGGCAATTTGGCCGATAATCAAACTTGGCCTTGATATTATACCACAAACATTTTTATGAAGTTTGGCAAAAATCAGTTTAAACTGATGGACTTGGAGAGCGGAAATGGCTAAAAAGGCCAGTTTTAGATAATTCAAGGGCCATAACTCCACAATTCCTTGGTGATTTGATTGATTATCTAACGTGGTCAAGATATTATGGCACCAAACATTTTCATGAAGATGAAAACTGTTGGACTTGGAGAGCATAAACGAATGTGGTTACTGACCGACCGATCGACTGACCGACTGACATTAGCAAACCAATATACCCAATCATCTTGATAGGGGGCATAAAAATTACAAGAAGAGCTGTCAGAAGACAGCGTGCTCGACTATTCAAAGTATTTCAGTTGGTACATATTTTGAAAAGTGGAATGGGCATAAATTTGTTAAAATACAAAACTGAGTTATGGCAATTATTTCATCAAATTATTCCAAGTCGCAACCTTATGTAGTTAGTAACTTGTGTAGTTGTGAAGTTATCAGAGTTTTGAAAATAAACTTTAACCAGAAAATCTATGTGCAAAAGGGGCATAACTCTGTCAAAATACAGAGTTATAGGGAAAGTTGCCGCTGACACTGGAGTTGATGACAAAGGTATATTCAAAGTTTCAAGTGAAGAATTTCTGTAGTTTGGATGTTACAAAACTTTTGACTATAAACTTTAACTAGAAAATCTATGTGAAAAAGGGGCATAACTCTGTCAAAGTACAAAAAAAGAGTTATAGGGAATGTTGCCCCTGATATTGGAGTTGATGACAATGGTATATCCAATTTTGAAATGAATAACTTGTGTGGTTCTGAAGTTAAAAAACTGTTAAATAGAAACTTTTACCAGAAAATCTATGTGAAAAAGGGCATAACTCTGTCAAAATACAAAACAGAGTTATAAATAAATTTGCCCCTGACACTGGAGTTGATGACAAAGGTATATTCCAAGTTTCAAGTGAATAACTTCTGTAGGTTTGAAGTTACAAAACGTGTGAATTTAAACTTTAACCAGAAAATCTATGTCAAAAAGTGGAATAACTCTGTCAAAATCCATAATAGAGTTATGGGGAACATTGCCCCTGACACTGTTGATGACAAAGGTATATTCCAAGTTTCAAGTGAATAACTTGTGTAGTTCTGAAGTTACAAAACTTTTGAATATAAACTAACCAGAAAATATAAGTGAAAAGAGGGAACAACTCTGTCAAAATCCAAACAGAGTTATGGGGAATGTTGCCCCTGACACTGGAGTTGATGACAAAGGTATATTCCAAGTTTCAAGTGAATAACTAATGTAGTTTTGAAGTTACAAAACTTTTGAATAAAAACTCTAACCAAATTCAGACGCGGACGCGGACACCCGGGGTAGTAAGAAAGCTCACCTATTCTTCAGTTAGTCGAGCTTAAAAATTTTAACCAAATTCAGACGCTGACGCCGACGCCGGGGGTAGTAGGAAAGCTAAGTCATCAGAATTTAACTAATTACAAGTCACCTGTCCCCAATCCGTTGGAATCCACTCTGGACATGGAACTCCATCATTACACGACCTGCGATACTGCGGCTTGGCTCGAAACTCACTGAGGCATTCTTCATCGTCGACCTGCCTCATAGAGTTGTCAGCTAACACTCGTTCACAGAACACGTCCTGGACCTGGTCTCCAAGGTCACAGCTTCGAGAACATTCACTCCATCTGCCTACCTGCCACCGCCTGGAATGATATCAATAAATCAGAAATGCTATTGAGAAAATGAATTAGAAGACATTTTAATATTATTAATTAATAATAGTGGAACTGCTAGAGGTGCAGCTGAAAATATATCAGATTCTGAACAGCAGGCTAGACAGCATCAATTTTAATTTCCAAAGTTTTTCTTTCAAGAGTGGCATTTTTCTTCATTTCAAGTAAAAGCTAGTGCAGAAATTAAACTCCACAAGCATTCATCTGCAGAATCCCAGTTAGACGTCTGAATAAAAGGACGTACATGTTAAATAAAGCTAGAAACAACTGACCACATACAAGGAGTTTAAAAACACAAAGCACTGGTAGAAAGACCAAACACCTTCATGAACCTCAAAGATCTAAACACTTCACACAAAATTAAACTTTACACATATGAACCCCGTTGATCAGACATCAGACAGTCGCCATTGTTGCAACGTTGCACTGCTACTGGACGCGTGTTCTGGTCACATGACTTGTGATCCGTAACTTCTCGCTTCTCTCTATCAACGCACGACACGACTCTTTGCTGTGTACCTACAAGGGAGAAACAGCTTTCCTTTAGTAGCTTTATCAGTCTAACATCAACAACAGAGAATAGAATATCGATGGATTAGCACTAAACTATGCTAAGTGTATGTCGAATGTATGTTATATAGCATAGTTAGCACTGAGCCATCAAATTATGATCTTACATGAAACAACCAGTATGTTGGAATAACACATTTTGAGTTCATCATCATTTTTATTTCAATTGTAAGAAAAGTTCAGAAGACATTTTGAGGAAAAAACAAAGAAAAATAAATTGTTCAATCCCAAAATTATCGTCAACTTTACAATAACAAATTTTAATACATGTGACATAAACAAACAAAATAGATGGTCTTTTTAGAAGAATTATTAGATTTGCTTTAATTACATTAATATTCTGTTGTTTTTGAAATTTCACCATTTAGTAAGCTTGAGCAATCAATACTTGGAATTATCTACTGAAGAATTCATTATAATACCATCAGCACTAAGTACTTTAATTAGATCCATAAAATTTGATTTATTGGAAGAGACCAGCTGTAGAATTGATACTTTATCATTACCAGCAGCAGTAAATTTGGCAGCAGTAGTAGTAGTTTAAGAAAACTTTCAACCACCATTGTTAAATGTGGCAGCCCATGCAATTTTTATCCCAATTGCGGCCTGCCTCGTTTCGAGAAAACTGACGTCAAAGTTGAGGCACATGATTTTTATTAGAAAGTCAGGATTATGATTAAGATATTTCAAATAATTGCTTAAATCTTGAAAACTGTCCAAAAACTAAATATTTTTTACTGGGTTATTTGTATAAAGATAGTAATTTTTGCTACGATTTCTTGTTTGGTTGCCATAGCAACCACCTCTTTATTATTATTATTTTTGTCCCAAGCATTTGTACATTCAAAGTTTGTTATTTGGGAAAGGCAGTCCAGTAAATATATATCATATAAATTACTTGTCCTCATCATGCTAGGTACTGTATTGTCTGCATGACAAACATTCAATCTGTGTGAAATGTGAAAATTTGTCCTTATGGTGATGTTACTTAAACTGCTCATTCTTGCTCAAAACACACGACTGAGAAAAAAGAAAGCCATTTCCAATTTCTACATATATCAGTATATTCAAAACTGCCAATAACTCATTTTCGCCCAGATACCGCATTGGGGCCAAAAATCTCATGGGCTGATAAATTTTAATAATAGAAATCTGCGATGCTAATGAGACAATTTGTAGAAGAAGCAGTGGTAGAAACAGTAGAAGCGACAAAAGAAATTATTGAAGTTGTAGCAGCAATAGCAGTAGCAGTTGTAGTAGTAATCTTAACAATACATGATAACCTATAAATGAGTTGAAGTAGTGTTTCACCCAGAGGACCAGATGAGGCGCGTACATGCGTAATTTATGCTCTGAAATCCACAAGATACGCACAGAAAATCATATCAGGGTGTACATTTATGCACACATTTTCAAAGTTCTGCATGCACATGGAAATGGAAATTGACCCATTTAAGATATCCGAATGTAAAAAGTGTAAATATGTTGAATTTCCTTATGAAAAATGTTTGTTGACTTGAAATATTTACTACATTATAAAAGGTTCCTCCATTGTATTCTTTTGCACTTTGAAGCAATCGAATGAATTTCGGACAGTTGAAAGTAAATTTATCCCCATTGATTTTGGACTGAATGTACATTTATTCCTACAAATTCTGGTTTGAGTGTACATTTACCCCTAATAATTCTGATTTGAGTGTGCATTTACTCCTATAAATTCTGGTTTGAGTTTACATTCACCCCTAATAATTCAGGTTTGAGTGTACATTCACCCCTAATAATTCTGGTTTGAGTGTACATTTACCCCTAATAATTCTGGTTTGAGTGTACATTTACCGCTTATAATTCTGGTTTGAGTGTACATTTACCCCTAATAATTCTGGTTTGAGTGTACATTTACCGCTTATAATTCTGGTTTGAGTGTACATTTACCCCTAATAATTCTGGTTTGAGTGTACATTCACTCCTAATAATTCTGGTTTGAGTGTACATTTACCCCTATACATTCTGGTTTGAGTGTACATTTACCCCAATACATTCTGGTTTGAGTGTACATTTACCCCCATACATTCTGGTTTGAATTTACATTTACCACCATATATTGAGGTTTGAGTGTACATTTACCCCTAATAATTATGGTTTGAGTGTACATTTACCCCTAATAATTCTGGTTTGCGTGTACATTTACCCTCTACATACAAACTTAACTGGAGCACTGGTTGCGCCATACCATAGCTGTGTACATACCTGCCCCACAATATGGTACACACGCGGTCCACATACCATGTGACCACATGAACCTGTCATCACCAACTGGGTTAATGACCGAGGTGTGACTCCCATGTGCCACCTGATTATGTTCTGCATTCTCTGCAGAATATTTTATTTCATTTGAATTGTGTCCCTTGTCCTTAGTCTCTGTTGTCAATGTATGATCTGTCCGATACACATTCTCTTGAACCGAGTTTGATCCACCAAACACTTGGACTCCATTCTCATACACAAAACGACGTGGATCTTGAGTATTATCCAGGCTGTCATCCATGCTTGTCACCTTTGTGTCACTCAAAGAACTTGTCCCTCGCCTATCAACTATCCGTACATTTGTTATACCATAATTTCTATTCGGCACACTGCTAGAACTAATCCGAATATCACTGGGTTTTCTTAGATCACTAACTGCGCCTGTCAATTTTTCCTTGTCTTTCTTCGGCTTATGTTTTCCTATTGCACTGTCCCGACGCTCCTGGTTATCGCTGTCAGATGTTGGTGGTGTGTAACCATACTGAAGAGATGGGTTGTGTGCCCCCTCATTCACAGCCTGCAATGGAACAACATTAATTTTAACTTACAATATTAGTAATAACAAGAAATATCTTTTAAAAGTGGCCACATCAGTAAAAAAAAATGAAAATTAGATATTAATATTAGCATATAACGGGTTATAAAGGTAACAAGAATGTACATGTAATGGATATTACACATTTGTAGAAATAAAATTATCAGATAATTTAGGTCTTGTTAACATTTTGATGTCAGAGTTGGATTTAGGGAGCGGAAACGAATGTGGCCTACCGACCGACCAACATTAGCAAACCAATATACCCGCCCACCTTCGATAGGGGGCATAATAACATTGCAGATCACTTTTTTCTAGACACAGTCTGTTTCAGGACTTTAGACATCGTGAAAAAAGCTACAAGACTAAGAGATTACATTGGATCTGTTTTGTAACATAGATGTATAAGCCAGTCTTACAGCATGTAACATAGATGTATAAGCCAGTCTTAAAGCATGTAACATAGATGTATAAGCCAGTCTTAAAGCATGTAACATAGATGTATAAGCCAGTCTTAAAGCATGTAACATAGATGTATAAGCCAGTCTTAAAGCATGTAACATAGATGTATAAGCCAGTCTTAAAGCATTTCCTTATCATGCGTTAATTATCAAGCGCAGCCAAAGCCTGCTCACAAAATATCAGTGTATGTGTACTGGTATGCAATATAACCGTATAAAACCGTATTTATCTTTGAGACTGTTGAAAATAATATTTTAACTCTAAGGGTTTTGTTTTTACCAGAGGCTGGGGCATGACTAATGGGCAGTCTCAATTTGTGAAAATAGTTGAAATCCTACAAGTTAAATTACATGAATAATGGGCAGTCTCAATTTGTGGAAATAGTTTAAATCCTACAAGTTAAATTACAGTAACTGTTGAAGGCAGTATACTCAATAAAACATGGAAATGGTTTCGGTATTTACACATAGCATAGTACCACAGAAAAAATAATTTATAATATGCATGTGCATACAGTGTCAGTCCGCACAGGCTAATTCGGGATGGCACGTTTCACCTACAGGGGATTTATGTTTAGAAGAGACTTCCTTGAAACAAAAAATACCATAAAAGTGGAAAGTACCGTCCTGGATTAGCCATTACGGACTGCACAGGCTGATACAGGATGACACTTATATACGAAGTCATATCAAAACCCAAATATACTTCATATTTATCAGTTCATATCAATGTTGATTTAATATGGATCACAAAAAAGGATAATAACAAATAACTTTTTGGACATTGGCTATTTGCAAATGGCTGTACATTGCACTATATGATTTCATAATTTCGTAACAGAAATAAAGAAATATTTTTCAAAGTATTTTAAATACTTTAATGAAATATAATTTTTTTTTATCATAATGATAAAATTTGTAAAAATAAGACAAGAAGATTCAGTAAACTATATTTTTTATTATTTCCAGTGCAAAACAAAATGTATATTAAATTTCAATGAGAAACTCAACTCTTGTTATGTATTATTTAAACTTAAAACTTATAAAAAGCATAATATTAGAATGTATGTCAAATATTAGGAAGGAAGTATCTCACCTCGAAATAGGATTAAGAGAATTAACATAAGCAGGCTTAAGGCATGAAAAAGAAATATGGTTTGGACACTTCAACTGTTGCAAAAGATATTCTTAATCAGGAAATGATGGGCCAGGGTAAATATTCTGACAGCTAGAATATTAGGGGCCACAAAGGGCCATAAAAGGGTCAGTGTGTCAACATCTTATCAGAATATTTACCTTGTCAAATAAACAATAGACAGCTATTAAATGGCCATTACTTTTTTATAATTGGATAAGAAATTCTATGAATATGTACAGATTTATGATAATGGGTATAAATCAAAGTTCCTATTTAAGGGGCCATAGGTAAATTTGAAGATGCTTTATCCAAAATAATCTGACTGTTGTCAGTAATAATGTTTGTCAATATTATTTTAGATAAGACGAGTGAATCCCTAAGAAAATGTTCTATGATAATTGGATCCTACATTGAAAGCATTCAATTATAATAGAGTAAAGGGGCCAGCAATAAAAGGTTTTAATTAAATGCCAATTAAGGTCTTAATCAGACTTTTTCATCTTATATGCACATGGGTCACAGTTTGTGTAATTAATTAACATTTCATTGACATCAAAAATAGTGATTAGTGCAAACAAGGGCAAAAGCTGTCAAAGTGGGCCCTGATTTTTGTCATATAAGGCTGTGAAATTCAGATCTAGCTTCAAACTGTGAATCAGAGAGCTTATGAGTGTATGCCTGGATATAGTATATTATGAGAGTGTAATAAAAAAAAAAATTACTTGACTTGGAAGTGTGCTAGGAGATTAGTGTGCTATTTATAATTATTTGTATCTGTAACTGGAGGACTTGTTGTGTGATTTTACTAACGTCAGGACATGGATTTACTGCCTTCCGTTGATCTACTCCGGGATCATCTGGTGGCCCATGACAGGGCAGTGAGACAGATTATTGCTCTTGGTAGGTGATTATATATAGTTTTTATGTATATACTTTATTTATACTTTATGAATATACTTTATTTATATTTAATGTATATATATATATCATGTATATATAACACATACACATTAGTTTGGTATTAAAATGTAACATAAATTTATTTAATAATATCTTTATGTATCGATATAAATTTTTAGAAATTATAATTTAATGAATGACATCAACTCACTACAAAACCTTATATTAAAGCTCCTTCTTTAACATGTATTTCTAATGCATTTGATTTTAATGTGTGTAATTAAAACATTCAAAACTAAACATAATGAAACAATCATAATATTCTTTCCCCCAAAATTTGTATATGTTTTTTGTAATAAATTCAACAATTTAACAAATAAAATTAATAGCGTTAAAAAAATTAGTGTTAATTACTTTATTAAGACCATTTACTCATAAATGCCATTTCTATTGGTAGGAAATGATAAACAATTATTATTTATTTATTATAAATGCTATTTCTATTTCTATTGGTAGGAAATAAGAAACAATTATTATTTATTTATAATATATGCTATTTCTATTGATAGAAAAGTATGAGCAATTATTTTGGAAAAATGAAAATTAATAATGGTATTTATTTTGGTCAAAATTTAGTATTTTTAATTGTAAAAGAAAATTAATGTTTTTTGTGGGGGTAAGAAAAATTAATAATATTAATTGTGGGAAGAAAAATAATGTTATTAATTTAGGGAAGAAAATTAATGTTATTCATTTTGGGAAGAAAAATAATGTTATTCATTTTGGGAAGAAAATAATTTACAAATGGTAGAAATTAATGCAGATTTTTTTTGGACAAAAAATAAGATGACTGCAAGAAAAATTAGCTGATTTATTGGATGATAAAACAATGCTGTTTATTATCGAAATAATCTGGAATAATTAATATCCTTGTTATAATATTTATAATAATATGTTCATATAAATTTTGTGTACTACAAATATATTAATAGCAGTTGAATGTTATGTTAGAATTGTACATATTACATTTCATTGGTGTTTTTTGTTTATGAGTATGCGTTTTTAAAATAAGTAAATAAACTTTCTTTTAAGTTCTATATAATACCATTTCATAACATTCAAATTAGTACAAACATAAACAATTACAGCTTGCCAAAATACATTTCGTATCTTATGCATGAACATAAATAATGTTTAACTGATTAAGAAAGTGCAGAATCAGCATACTAGATAAAATGAGTTCATCTATTCCTTAACGAGACTTGTATAGAAAATACAAATGTATGACAAAATTCCACCCTTCCAATATCCTCATCCAAAACAAGAGAATATGAAAATAAATGATTAATCCAACAGTAGTTTGCGATGCCTGTCCAATGAATTTTCGTCAACCAAAATATTATGATTCAGAATGTTTACTTTGCCCTTTACTCATATTTCTGTTACATTGACAAGAAATAAACAATGTGTATATATTTACAGATCATTACATCGAGCGTATGAGCGAGCAGACGTTTCTATCCACGATGGGCGAGCACATGACGCCAGCGTTCCAGAAGATGATCCGTATCTCGGTGGCGGAGGGCCTCAAGCGCATGTACAAGGAGTACCGGCTCTCCAAGTGGCTCAAGGTCCAGGAGATGGCCTTCACCGTCAGACGAGTACTGGACGCTGAGACTGCCCAGTTCATGCCCCAGCCTCAGGGTGGTCCATACATGCATCAGGGTCCCCCATACATGCCTCATGGAGCACCATACATGCAGCAGGGTGGTCCATACATGCCCCAGGGTGAGGGCCAGCTAGTGTACAACCAGGGTCAAGGTCGCATGCAGCCTAGTGGATTACCATGGCAACCACAGCAACAATACAACCCCATGTGGATGATGCCTGCTCAAGAGGCATTTCAGTGGCATCCGGCTATGCATGGTATTGGTCAGCCAACAGAACAGAGTCCTAGGGTACTGCGAGTGGTGTACCCAGCCGAACATCACAGCATGATCACTAATGGGTCTGCAGTCAATGAGATGCCCATTCGTGTTGTGGCCAACGTTACTTCTGTCAGAGAACTAGAAGAAGGTGACGAATTTGTTAGTGCTAATGGTGCTGTATTACCAGTGTTGGACTGTGGGATTTCAGACATTTCTGGATTAAGTGACAGCAGTGACGAGTTTCTGGACTCTGTGAATGTAGTGAATCCCCACAGCCATGTTATAGGTGAACCAGTCAGATACAGCAGTCCTCTGACTACTATCGCTTATCCAGCCCATGTGCTAGACAATGGGGTACACCATGGACATATAGTGCCATATTCTCAGAATGTGCTTCCATCAGGTAACAGCCAACCCTACTCAGTGCCAGAAATATCAGTGAACCAGTCTCGTGCCAATCCCATCATTCCACAGCAGTACAACCAGTACAATGACAATGAGCTTCCCAGCGACCTGGATGACAGCATGGATTGGGAGTCAGATGACTCAGACTACAATGACTCAGAGGACAGCCTGGCTGGTGTCCTGTTTGCTGCAGAACGTCTGCTGCCGGAGGAGCAGACGGTCAGACTGGATGTGGAGATGGGAGACATGGGCATTGGTCACATGTTGTTTGACCGGGTCTCTGCCACATGGTACATTTCTCAGTGTGAGTTCTACAGGGGTGAATGAGTGTGGAATAACAAATTTGTTGCATGTCTTGAAACATGAACATTTGTTTGACTATTGGATCCAAGTGCAACATTGTAATGTGTAAGCAAATGAACATTTTGTAGTTATTATTTTTCACTTTAAAGTATCGTTTCCTTTTTTGCATATGCTTTTTTTTTATGAAATGTGCTACTGTTGAATTGTCATTGTTTTTCTACGCAGCTAATCTATGAATATATAATAAAAGAATGAAAAATGACAGGGTATTATTCATACACGACATAAACATACCAGAAGAAAATAACAGTTTGATAAAAAAAAACTTCATGTTTTGTGCAACCTTTGCAATTACAATGGAAAGCAACATATGGAAAGAGAGATGGCTAACCAACTGATATATAGAGGTATATCAGAAACAGTGTTTTGAGGAGAAGCATTTCCAATAAAGATTGCAAATTGACCCCCTTTAAAATAGAAAGCAACAAAGGGCATTTGCAAGGGAAATCCACCATGTACCGGTATATAAAACTTATTGCTCTGGCTTACATAACATAAACATCTTTCAGCTATATCATAGACTTTATCCCATCAAAATTCAGAGTGGACTATTATTTTATTTTATTTAATGGTGTAATTTTTCAATGTGTATTCAAGGAATATAAAGCAAAAAGAAACATGGACATTCCACAAAAGTTTGTTTGAATGAATTGCACAATGGTCAAGGGTATAATAAAAAGAGCTGTCTCAGGACAGCGCACTTGGCTACTTATAATATAATGACTCTGAAGACATGTGTGAAATTATAATTTAATATCTGTAGTAGATGAAGAAATATGAAGTTGTTGCACACAAACTTTAACCCAAGTACAAAAAGGGGCATAATTCTGCTAAATTGCATGTCAGAGTTATGGCCTTGGTCAGTGACCTCACAAAATGACCCCAATTGTGTGAAGTTTCAATGGAATATCTGTAGTAGTTACAGAGATATGTACTTGTTGCACGCAAACCTTAACCACAGCATTACGGTGATGCCTAGGCTGACACCAACACCAACGAATGGGTGAGTAGAATAGCTCAGAATATTCAGTGAATAGTCGAGCTAAAAATTAGGATTCAATGTGAAGGTCACATAGCTATAGCAAAGAATATAGCACTTTGCACTGGCACATCTGCTATCGAGTTATTGAGCAGAAAGCGTTTTACCCATTGTTTGTAATGGTGATCTTGAAACCACCTGCCCCATATGTAATTCCATGTGACATCTATAAGGTATCAATACATAACTTACAATAGCTCAATTTGTTCTCAAGTAATTAAGCGGATTTTTTTTCCCCCATTTTTAGTAATGTAGACCTTGACCCCGCCCAGCCCATACGTAATGCCAAGATATGTCTCTATATAAGGTATTAATATATAAAATTTCATTTCTAGAGCTCAGTGCATTCTTGAGTTATTGAGCAGAAACTGTTAATCTATTATTAGTAGCTAGACCTTGAACTTAACCACATCACCCCTCATGCAATCCCAAGTGACATTTTGTCATGCAGTATCCAAACTTGTATGAAGTTTAAACTTTTCCCCCCTGAGTAATTTAGGTCGAAAAATGTTGACCCCCCCCACCCCATATACAATCACAAGCAACAACTCGATATAAGGTATTTACATGTGAAGTTTCATTACAATAATTACTAAAGTTATTGAGCAGAAACCAGATATCTATTTTTAGTAATGGTGACCTTGACTTTGATTCCATCCATCAGTGTTCCAGCTAGGCCTAAATGGCAGGGCGCAGCGCCTGTTCCTATTTGGCACTCGCCCTGCCGCCCTCAACCCCGCCCTGCCCTCTTTGATCTCTGCTATGCCGTATATACAACCATATACTAGTTTAATGAGCCATCGTGTCTATATACATGTACTACGCAATGAACCAAAACGGATGCACACTGCATCAGCTTAATCTCCTGAATAAATACCGACCGACAAAATTCGTGGATACATGCATATTACGTCATTTATCTCGCCTTTGATCAAGTAAAGCCTCGCTCATTTTGCCTATTCATCCTGACGCCCAGACGCTGACAATTAAAATGACTATTGAATTACCATATCGTCATTAAATTAAAATGACTATTGATTTACCACACAAAATTAGTCACGTATATATGCATTTTCTGCATCTGGCAAATGAACACAAGTTTTCGATGAGGTGTCCTTGACCTTGAAGAATTTTGCACAAATTTCTAGCAAAACAAGTTTTTATCATGGAGATAAAAGTCAAAAATATGGTACACATGTGTTCGTATAATGAAAAAATATTACTAAAATCGATCCCGAGCATTTGAGACGTCATTTACGAATTAAGTGCATCAAACCTACATATCCCCCGAAGATTCTACGTTAATAAAAACTAGTATTGTCACATGAGTGACGGATATACCCCCACAAAATGGCCTTGTCACAAAACTATGGCATCCATTCGAAAGAAATGGACAGAGAGAGAATGCTTTAATTTGTGAATGGTCAACAGTGTACTAGGAAAAAGTTCATTTCAATAGAAGCCATAACTCTGTCAACATTTAGTGGTTTGTAACCAAAGTTGAACTTGATCTGTATTTTATGATGTTACACCTATGTACCAAAAATAATTTAAACATGTGAAGCCTTTCATGAGTTACTGTCCATGTTTTTCGGGCATTTAAGGATAAAAGGGGCCATAACTGTGTCAAAATTTAGTGGTTTATAACCAAAGTTGAACTTGACCCGTATTTTATGATACTACACATGTGTACCAATAATTATTTAAATATGTCCAGCCATTGTAGAGTTATTGTCAGGAAACCATGTTTTTAGAGAATTTAAGTTAAATAAAGGGCCATAACTCTGTCAAAATTTAGTAACCAAAGTCGAACTTGACCCGTATTTTAGGACACTTTACATGTATAACAAGAATTATTTGAATATGTCAAGTCATTCTTGAGTTATCATCCGGAAACCATGTTTTTAGGGAATTTTAAGTCGAAAAGGGGCCATAACTCTGTCACTCTTTCTTGAGTTATCGTCCGGAAACCAAAAACCAACAGAACGACAGACCGACAGACCAACAAGCTCACTCCTATATACCCCCCACCAAACCCAAACTTTGTTTGTGGGGGTATAAGTTAAACACTCACCGTATTATAATGTATTTTAAACTGATCTAAATTATCCGTGCACAGAAACCGCAAGCATTTTAATATGAAACATGACAAATTGCATCATAATTCTATACTTTCCCAATTACGGCACATGAACACTAAAACATTTTCATGTTTGCTGATTTTACATTTTTGATCAGTAACTCGTCGAACAGATGTCGGCTTCACATCAAAGGCGTGATTTGCACTTTTGCTCGAAAAAACTCATGTGGAGCTTACTAGTAATTAAAATTGCGTAAAAGGGATTTTGGAAGCACTTAGAACGGGCAGGAGTAAATGCCAAAGTGTGAATTGTAACAATGAATGTTTTAACAGTTTAATTAAATGTGTAAAGAATGAAATTAAATTGGATTTTTAATGGAAATGAAGGTATTTATTAATTTGATATACTTGAAGTGACGTTATGAAATTTGGGTTCTCGCGTTGATTACCAAAGCGCCAAAAATATGTTAATTAATAACAATTACATATCTCCATGACCAAATCATGTTATGTTGGAAAAACGCGCAAATCTATTTCTTAACGCTAGCGACGTCATGAAATGCTCGTGGAAACGTGCGTGTAATACGCGTACTATTTCCTAATGCCAGCGATGTCATGGCAAGCGTGTTTACAGCTGCTGGTAAATGCTTTGGTACATGTATAATATTTACACACAACCGTGTCCTGTAACAAGATCATGTTAAAAACTGACAATGTGCCGTAATGTCAATATAAATGTATTTTTTACTTAACGGCGGTTAGCGAGAGTTCTGTTGGGTTCTTACTAAAGCGTTTTAAAATCAATTTAGCGGTAAAAAAAATCGGTAAATACGCATGGGAATACATATCAAAATTCAAATACAGAATAAATGTGTTTCTCGTAATTTGACACATAGTAAAATCATTTGATTTATTGTTGTTACTTCTTCCACAACTGTATACAACAATCCAAGTATGGTTGACGGTTCGTTTACCAACATGAACAGTCAAACGCTGCATTTCGTAATTGAATGTTTTCCATTTTGATTAAAAGTATTTAACAAGTTTTCAGTCACATATTTGAGTTTTATATTGAAATACCAACATATAGAACAGTTTATTTTACGAAATGTGCGTTTTTCGGACGTTTCATTTCGGACGTATGTTTGTACATAGCAAATACAACCCAATGCATTTGATTATATATATACTAAGTATAGATAAAACTGTAAGATTTATATGCTATTGATAATATTTTGGGGGTTACATTACAGATATTATTTTTTTATAATATGTAAAGAATATATATTGGTATATCCTCTTGCAAAAAATAAGATCACGCACAAGTGCCCCTTTCAGAATTTAGCACCCTGCCCTTTTGAAATCCTGGCTGGAGCACTGATCCATCATATGCAATCTCGAGCGATGTTTTGATAATTATGATATCTTTATATGAAGTGACATTGCAATATTCCTTTTTTACATACTGATTGGGCAGAAACTCTTGTTCTCAGCAACAGTGACGTTGACCCT
This sequence comes from Congeria kusceri, assembly GCA_027627225.1. Lineage (NCBI taxonomy): Eukaryota > Metazoa > Mollusca > Bivalvia > Myida > Dreissenidae > Congeria > Congeria kusceri. The sequence continues at coordinate 14,158,792 of CM051028.1, read as the reverse complement.
ACCTACAGACTACTGAATCTCAAGCAAGTTTTTACATTATGATGTTTCATTACAGTAGCTCAACTCTTTCTCAAGTTATTGAGTGGAAACTAAAAGTTGACACCGCCACCATGAGCACAATATACCCCAATCAAATGACCATAATTTGAATCTGGTGAAATAGCAATACAATCAGAGTTTATATGGAAAGAATACTGGAAGAAATAGGATGAAATATTATCTTCCATATCTGAAAATCGCTACAATCTAAAGCATCAAATAATTTATTGAATGTAACATACAAGAGGAGGACAGATCTTTTTGAATAAGATAGGTATGGCACTGGTTACCATTGACAAAACTGATGAAACACCACCGAAACTATTTGAGACACTGTTAAAACACCACCTAAAGTATTTGAGACAAAAGATCTAGAACTTACATAAATGGTGATGGTGTGTGTGATGGGTCCAGTGGCCTCGATTCTTCCATAGGTGTTGTAAGTATCGTCAGGAGAGTAGATAAACATGGTTCCCGCCAGGTCCATCCTCGGAAGGGACTTACGGGTGTCCTTGTCTATCGCAAAACTGTTACCCAGGCTGTCCCAGAACACTGCAATTGCAAAGTAAAATCAGGGAATGATGCATGTTTTTTTTTTTTTTTGGTTGGAAACTTGGGTAAAAATTGTTTATCAAATATTTATACTATTTTTGAAATCAAATAATTGCATTTAAGTGAACAGAATAACAGCAAACTGTATAATTTTAATAACCTAGTAAATTTAAGAACCATGATTAAGATTACGACTAAAAGTAATTCCTCAGTTGTTGTAAAGAATGTATAAAACAGAATGCTTGATCTGCATAAAGAAAGAAAAAATGCTGGAAATAACGATTATAATGCAAATTATACAAAGAAACCCCTCTTGTTAATCCCAGATTGATGTTTACTATCTTGGACAGGTCCATGTTTTTGAGCAGACAACTTTTGGTGTCTAATAATATAAGGAATGAAGTCTGATCAGACACCAGCATACACCACAAACACTCATTGATGTGATGGCTATCAATTAGGAATTCACCTCACCCTATCTCAGCAAAACGCTGTTACCTCATCCAAGTCTAAGACAAGCAATTACATTACCCTGAACTGTCAAACACAAAGATACATAACTCAAACATACCAATGGAGTTTTTATTTTCTGCATTTTCTCGAATGTAGATCTTTTCTGAGCCCCTTGGAACCTCAACAATGGGAGTGTAACCTAAAATGAAATATTTGAGACAGCAATGGTAAACTGTATAGTTCATGCAAAGAATATAAACATTATATCAATATCATAGGCAGTTGAGGGGTATAGTAAACATTACACCCCAAGGAGAGTTGTCACTCTTCGAGGGAGGCAATATTTTACTATACCCCTCAACATGCGCATGACATTTATTTTATTATACCCAACAAATATACTGTAATTCAAAGAACAAATTAGTCATACTTCGTAAACAAACAGTCTGGAAACGTAACTACCCAAGTGCTCATCGTCATTGATTTTTTAAATACATTTTAATAAGCGCCTATTATTACCTAATGGGGAATTCCTGGAAAACACTAGTGCTATTTTTTGAGGCCCACACACAGTGGGCCTAAATCATTTATGTATAAATAATCACAATCAAATATGGGACTTTTATCTACATGGTTATATATACTAATACAAACTTGGTAAGGGTCACTTTTGCAATTGTTAATGTCACGTTTTGCTCCTAAGGAATGAATTTGGAATGACAATGAATTATTTACCCCGAGAGAGTTCGCCAGGGGAGAATACTCCTGTGACTTCTGCAGTAAGAGCACAGGCAGAGTTGTCTCCCCCGCACACCCCACATGCATCAAACTTCTTGTAGGATCCGATCTTCAGGTCACAGCCAAGATTCTGCCCAAATATATCGCAAAATAACAAAATTTATAAATATGTTGGTGTATTCTTCAGTTATTCTACACTACATACACCTGTACTAGTTAACAAGAAATCACTTGTATTCTGAATCAGTTCATACAAAATTAAAATTGGTAGCAATTAGGTTCTTAAACCATGCACTTACAGTTTTCGAGGGTTGAGCGTGAAACTATTGTATCTGATATAGAAATGTTAAACAGATACAATAGTTTCACGCTCAACGCTCGTTTTGCACTATTTTAGATGAAATGGCTTCATTATATTAAGACACAAATGTTAAAATGTCAACGTTGTGATAATATGAAGTGTGTTGTGGGAGTCGGGCCGAATGCATTTGCGTAGTGTCCTCCCAGATTAGCCTGTGGATTCCGCACAGGCTAATCCGGGACGACACTTTCCACCTACAGTGGATTTATGTTTAGAAGAGACTTTTGTGAAACAGAAAATACCATAAAAGTGGAAAGTGATCCAGGACGAAACTTTACGCAGATGCATTAAGCCCGGTTTCCCATGACACGCCTCAAATGATATATTAAACTGCAGCTGCATTAGCAGAAGAGAAACTCGTATCAATAATTATGTTTTAATGGCAAAAGTGCCCTCACAACATAGCACACAGAATAAAACAAACACAAAACATAACACAAAACATAACAAAACAATATTATAACTGAGACCACCATCATGGAGTGTTTTTTTCAAAACACTGGGGGTTGAAATAGGTCTAAAGACGCACAAAACCTGTCACAAAGTTGCTATCCCACACAAGTTACAAATCCGCACCTTACACCTTCCCTGGATGCAGATCCGTTCACTCCCCTCCAAACACGGCGTCCCGTCGACTACGTGCTCTGCCAGCTTGTGGTAGATTGGGAATCCATCTGCCTGGCACAGCAGTGTGCAGGTCTCTCCATCTGATGATGAAACATGAAAGTAGAGCCGTCTTACTTTTTTTAAATTTCAAAGGCAATTTATCTGAGTTTAAACCTATTTGCGGTGTGTCGTGAGAAAACCGGTCTATGTGCATGTGCGTAAAGTGTCATCCCGGATTAGCCTCTGCTGTCCGCACAGCCTAATCCGGGATGGCACTTTCCGCTTTTATGGTATTTTCTGTTTCAAGCAAGTCTCTTCTAAACATAAATACACTGTAGGCCGAAAGTGCCATCCCGGATTAGCCTGTGCGCACTGCACAGGCTAATCCGGGACGATACTTTACGCACATGCATTAAGTCCGGTTTTCCCACATTTATTTTAGCTCAATTAGCTTACAAAGACACTTTGAAGACTGTTGTAAGACAGACCACTGAGTAGGGATCAAACTTATGATCACCATTTGAACACCATATTCATTATTGCAGCTTTAAATATGTCATGGAAAGAGAAGAACAATGAATTAAATGACAAATACTAAGAGACCACGAGCTAAAGTTGCTAACTTTGCCAATATACTGGAATTATATAGGTCAACCACAGGTTAAATTAATATTCTGTGACCTTCGTTACACTTAAGCTCATATATTTTACAACAAAATTGACTAGGTACCAAACTGTAAGGAAATAGTCTAAATCTGTACAGTACTGTATTTGATTCAAACATCATAGTAACATGTCCACGAGTACAGGGCCGTATTCATCAACCTTTTCTTAGACTAATGACTACGAATAAAGAATATTCTTGAAACTGTTCTGTTCTACGAGAAGCTATAATGCTGAATCGTACTTGGTATTAAATATCTCTAATTACAGGATTCTTTATTTAGAACAATTTGTTTATGAATAAGGCAACATTGGTTCCCAGCATATTTGCGACTGCATACGTATTATTTCGTGAGTCTAAGTCTATTCTTTATTATTAAGTCTAAATGGGTTGGTGAATATGGGCCCAGATTGCATACTGAGCACAAAACGGTAGGAAAATTGTCAATATTATAAACATATGAATCATCTACTGATTCTCACTGTCACATAAATACAGCTTTCATACAGGGCACTCAGCATGGTACAAACAATCATTACAAATATCTTTCAAAAACAGCAAAAAATCGTAATTTCTTACGTCCATAGTACGGTTTCCATGAGTACAGTTTGCCGTCCAGAGGCTGAAAGTTGTACTCCTCACACTGCGCGGCCCGGAAATCTTGGGCGTATGCCCCGCAGCTCTTAAATCGTGGGAAAACCGGAGTTTATGCATGTGCGTAAAGTGTCGTCCCAGATTAGCCTGTGCAGTCCGCACAGGCTAATCCAGGACGGCACTTTCTGCCTACATTGGATTTAGGCTTAGAAGACTTACTTGAAACATAAAATACCATAAAAGCGGAAAGTGTTGTCCTGGATTAGCCTGTGCAGACTGCTTTACGCACATGCATTAAGCCCAGTTTTGTCAAGACACGCTTCATATGTGCACTTAAGTTGAACATTTTGATGATGTACAACTTGTATTACATTGTTCATAAAAATTGTTGTTTTTTTCCATTGTGTAAGATATGATTATACTGGTGCCTTATTATATCATCCTGAGGTTTTCATTTCTGATAAAATTTAATTATAAAAGACCACTTTTTAAAATTCATATTTATCTGAAGCCTTTTATATCAATCATTCAGCACGTAACTATTCTTCCATTATAAACTATTAAAAGTTAGAATAAGACAAACAGAGAATCAACCTGTCATGTTTCTTGTCTTATATTCAACAGGGCATTTAATGCTGTGTATTTTTCGGCGTAGCTGTTTAAGCCAACTTTTGACCTACCTGAATATCCAATCAAATGTTGTGAAAATTTCCCGACCATAGTCCCGAATAAATCAATCCTAACATTCCATCGGCTAATTAACAATAAATTTCCAATACACTAGTCATAAATGAGTAGGTGAAACACCCCAACTGTATAGCAGACAACTTCCTAACAGGTTTGGAATACTCAACGCAAATTCAATAAGGGAATAACAGTTCGCACAAAATTAGTGCTATCGTATATGCGCAACACTATTGAAATGAATAGTCATGACATTTAACATGTTAAAAAGCAATAAATTTGATGTTCTACAATATGTGAATAAACACACTTTTTACATTTGAGTGTTTTCTTGTATATTCGTACAAAATAGACAGAGCTATTCTACGAATATCAATTCTCCTACCAGAGGGATAGTCTATACTGAGGGCGAAATGTAGGGTCAAACTGACCGTGTACATTTAAAAGGCAAGATACTTGAAAAATATCATTGTCTACATACATGTATTCTTTAAACCTCAACGAGATTTATCTAGCCATAAATATATTAACATATTTAGGCGCGTGCATACTTCAAACAGAAATGTACTAGTTAATACAGTTTCTGGCCGTGTATGTTCCGGCTTGTTGATGTATATATTACCGTTTATGCATCATGTTCTGAGTGGGTGAATATATTGTTTTAATTTCATTAGATAATCCTAAATTAATTACGGAAAAGCATATATAAAATGTTGATGTTTAAAAACAACCACACATATATTGAGTAACATATATAATAATTGATATATAATGGTATGTTAGGAGGCGAAAACTACTAGTATTATTTAGTATTTGAGTATTGTATGCCATTCGGTTCTAGTCTTAGTTACATTGTTTTGAATATTTATCCTGGAAGTTTAATTTACATTCCTTATTTGCAAAATTACCACAGACTCAGAATATCTTTTTGAAGTTATTTCTTGTTTTAAATTCCTACCATATTGATGGTTAAATGAACATTTTCCCATTACTCTTTCTTTTAAACTGATTGCATCTTTGAGAGTTTTCACTGTAATGAAAAACTGCATACATGGACCGAGGTCTATTTTATTGTGAAAAGCTTATAAATGTGTTGAGTAAATAAAGAAATATTTTTGATGTCTTATTCAAGCCTAATAGAAACATTCTTTACAATCTTAAGGTCCATAAGTTTTTGACTACTTAGAATGTCCCAACAAATTTCTTAAAATGAATCAAACATGCAATTGAACCGTTTGATTTTTTACATTAATTATTTTTCTTTTGTTTTGACACTGAAACAAGAAAGATCATAATGATGGAGATTGACAATTAATACAAGCAAATTAAATTGAATACTGAATCTTCCAATTTAGAGTGTAAATACGGGTCTACCTGAGTATTGCATATCTTGAAATGTTTCTTCCTTCCTCTACAAGTGTCTCTGAAAAAAAAAAAAAAAAGAGGCACGTCGTTGGAAAAAAGGTCTTAATGCATGTGCGTAAAGTGTCGTCCCCGATTAGCCTGTGCAGTCCGCACAGGCTAATCCAGGACGGCACTTTCCGCTTTTCTGGTATTTTCTGTTTCAAGGAAGTCTCTTCAAAACATAAATCCACCGTAGGCGGAAAGTGCCGTCCTGGATTAGCCTGTGCGGACTGCACAGGTTAATCTGGGACAAAATCTTACGCACATGCATTCATTCCGGTTTTCCCACAACGCACCTCAAATCTTTGTTTGGATTGGTGTGTAATAGAATAACATTTAGCAGCAGATTTTCCAAAATACATCTATGTCAGTTATTGTAAAGTAAAATTATGTGCTACTGTTGTATAAAAGTTATAGTTTTTATTATATACATAGAATATGACATTCAGATACATTCTATGGCAATAAGAAACACTGCTAAATAATTTCATAATTGATATTCAGGTATTCAAAGTGGTAATTGACCAATCAGAATATAAGGTTGTGGCCACAAGTTATTAAGTCGTGGCTAAGAGATATTCAAATCTGAACATGATTACAGTTTTGCTGTGCTATCAGTACACAATCATGTGAACCAATTAAATTAGTGATTGGCAGAAAAATGTCAAAAAGTTAAAACCCATGGCACCAGCACTGCCACCTCTTTTTCTAACATACACAATCCATGACCCAAATACTCTATGCTTCTATACCTGATCTACACCTAACTCTTTACATTGTGACCCATGACCCAAATACTTTGTGCCTCTATACCTGATCTACACCTAACTCTTTACATTGTGACCCATGACCCAAATACTTTGTGCCTCTATATCTGATCTACACCAGACTCATTACATGTGATCCATGACCCAAATACTATCTGCCTCTATACCAGATCTACACTTGACTCTTTACATGTGTGATCCATGACCCAAATACTCTATGCCTCTATACCAGATCTATACCTGACTCATTACATGTGTGATCCATGACCCAAATACTCTATGCCTCTATATCAGATCTACACCTGACTCATTACATGTGTGATCCATGACCCAAATACTCTATGCCTCTATACCTGATCTACACCTGACTCTTTACATGTGTGATCCATGACCCAAATACTCTATGCCTCTATACCTGATCTTCACCAAACTCTTTACATGACCCAAACACTGTCTGTCTCAATCCTGAACTATGCTTATGAAATTCATGACCCAAAAACTGACGACCATTATACCAGATCTACACTCGACTTCTGAACTATATACAATCCGTGGTCAAAACACTGTCTCTTTTAATGAATTGACTTCTACTTCAATTGATTTACCTACGCAATCCTTGTCTCAAATACTAGCTACCACTATACAAGAACTTCACCTGACTTCTAACCTATGCAATTCATTACCCAAACACTATCTCTATACCTGATTTATACTTGAGTTCTTACCTGTGCAATCCATGACCCAAACACTGTCATCTCTATACCTGATCCACACCTGAGTTCTTACCTGTGCAATCCATGACCCAAACACTGTCATCTCTATACCTGATCTACACCTGAGTTCTTACCTGTACAATGCATGACCCAAACACTGTCATCTCTATACCTGATCCACACCTGAGTTCACCTGTGCAATCCATGCTGACCTGTGCAATCCATGACCAAACACTGTCATCTCTATACCTGATCCACACCTGAGCTCTTACCTGTGCAATCCATGACTCAAACACTGTAATCTCTATACCTGATCCAGTGCTACAGACAATTTAACAGGCAAACAGTTTTTCACTTCCTAATTTTGTAATCAAATCGTTTATTTACTGACCACCTTCAAGACTAATTAGTTTTTATCAATTTTTTAATAGTTTTCAGTCTATAGTTTACAATTTAAAAATCACCTTTTTTTCGTCCATTACACTTTTGCTTGTTGAAAAGCTGTCAAATTTAGTTCACTATTTCATAAATGGTTGCAGATTACTGTAATAAATGAACAATAAATGAAGACTTTAGCCTTTGAACAATATTCAAATTACAACATCAACGCTGATAGACAGAAGTTTGTTTTTGATTTTCAATTCAACCATGATTTTCTTTCAATACTGGTTCCAATTCAAAACGGTTACACGTCTGGTTCCAAATTCTTATAACTTTCACTCTACCCTGAATATCTGGTTGATAATGACGCAAAAGTAGGGAACCAGACAAGTAAAAACAGTCTCTATTTTGATGCGGTGCTAAAGTAATTATTAACTCAGGCAAATAATTCTTGTCAACAAAAACGATAAAAATGTGGTTGCAATTCGTTTTTTGAAATATTAATTAGTTTTTTAACTATATAATAAAAAAATTAAATAGTTTTTCTAGAAAATCAATTTGTTTTAACAAAAAAACGATGCTTATCTGTAGCACTGCCAGATCCACACCCGAGTTCTCACCTATGATTGCCATGACCCAAACACCTTCATCTCTATTCCTGATTTACACTGGAGTTCTTACCTATGATTGCCATGACCCAAACACTTTCATCTCTATACCTGATTTACAGCGAAGTTCTTACCTATGATTGCCATGACCCAAACACTTTCATCTCTGTACCTGATTTACACAGGAGTTCTTACCTATGATTGCCATGATCCAAACACTGTCTCTCCCGGTATCGGACTCCACTTCCACATGTTCTAGAGCAACCAGAGTATTCACCCCATTCACTCCATCTTCCAAGTATGCCAGCAGAATACTGAAATCATAATAACAAAACTGTGTTCAATTTTTCACACAATTGTTTATGTCCCACAAAATATACAGGTGGGCAAGTATGTCAGAGACTAGTATTTTCGGGATGTTTTTAAATATTTGTGTTTTGTTTCATCGCTTTTCTTAATTTCTGTCATCTCATACATACAAACACTTGTATTAAAAGTATTTTTTCAAGTCGGCTTTGTTGTTGTTTTGGAAAGATGACTTATTTTATGGAAAAAAATTTGCTCAATTTTCAGCCCAGATAGTGTCTGTGAGATTTTTGTTCGTCAGTAAATTATAGCACAATTCTGACAGAACATTATAATATCACAAAATCAATGCATGTATTGGTCCCTTAGTACCGGTACCATGTATTGGTCCCTTAGTACCAGTACCATGTATTGGTCCCTTAGTACCGGTACCATGTATTGGTCCCTTAGTACCGGTACCATGTATTGGTCCCTTAGTACCGGTACCATGTATTGGTCCCTTAGTACCGGTACCATGTATTGGTCCCTTAGTACCGGTACCATGTATTGGTCCCTTAGTACCGGTACCATGTATTGTTCCCTTAGTACCGGTATCATGTATTGGAACCTTAGTACCGGTACCATGTATTGGTCCCTTAGTACCGGTACCATGTATTGGTCCCTTAGTACCGGTACCATGTATTGGTCCCTAAGTACCGGTACCATGTATTGGTCCCTTAGTACCGGTACCATGTATTGGTCCCTAAGTACCGGTACCATGTATTGGTCCCTAAGTACCGGTACCATGTATTGGTCCCTTAGTACCGGTACCATGTATTGGTCCCTTAGTACCGGTACCATGTATTGGTCCCTTAGTACCGGTACCATGTATTGTTCCCTTAGTACCGGTACCATGTATTGGTCCCTAAGTACCGGTACCATTCATTTCTTTAGCTGTTAGTATTTTGTTGTATATATAATTCAGTCAATAATTTGTAGCCTGCCAGTGTAAAATACTCATAATTGTTCCAAAAACTGTAATTGATTTATTGTAATAATAAATCAATAGAATCATAAGAAAACAACACAGGCATTTGATATGTGGCTGTGATAATAATTAAATAGTAAATAGTAAAAAACACAAATTCTCATAACAAACAAGAAATAATGATAAAACAGCTTTTAAGAACAATTTCGTTTGCACTATCAGGGGCTAACTAGGCATACTCCAATACATGTAAAAATGGAAACGCTTACATGGAAAATAATAGCGCAAAATTAATAACACCAGAAAAACATAAAAACTACAGCTTAGTTATACTGGTACAACACACCATCGGAGAGACAACATTAAATCTATAGCTTAGTAATACTAGTACAACACACCATTGGAGAGACAACATTAAATCTATAGCTTAGTAATACTAGTACAACACACCATTGGAGAGACAACATTAAAACTATAGCTTAGTAATACTAGTACAACACACCATCGGAGAGACAACATTAAATCTATAGCTTAGTAATACTAGTACAACACACCATCGGAGAGACAACATTAAATCTATAGCTTAGTAATACTAGTACAACACACTATTAGAGAGACAACATTAAATCTATAGCTTAGTAATACTAGTACAACACACTATTGGAGAGACAACATTAAATCTATATCTTAGTAATACTAGTACAACACACTATTGGAGAGACAACATTAAATCTATAGCTTAGTAATACTAGTACAACACACTATTGGAGAGACAACATTAAACCTATAGCTTAGTTATACTAGTAGAACACACCATTGGAGAGACAACATTAAATCTATAGCTTAGTAATACTAGTACAACACACCATTGGAGAGACAACATTAAAACTATAGCTTAGTTATACTGGTACAACACACATTGGAGAGACAACATTAAATCTATAGCTTAGTAATACTAGTACAACACACCATCGGAAAGACAACATTGTTCAACATTGTTGATCGATACTTTCATTGGAATGAATGAGCATAGTAATAGTTGTAGCATACTTTGACCGAAATATGTTAGTTATTTAACGTGCCCACAGGGTGAGATTAAATAATTAACATATTGAGGTCAAAGGGTGCTACAACTGTTTTATACCATATTTTCCAATCACATCGCAACATTTTACAATGCCAATCCCAATGGGCAGTTCCTAGACATCATGTGATGTCTGACATGCTTGACATGTGTGTTGTTTCCAAATTTAGCGCTGTCGCAAGGTCATGTGATGCGATCCAAATGTGCAAGAAAACAGTGCAATAAGTAGCTTGCTTATAAATTACAACTACATTTCAATATACCGCACGATACTTATGCACGATAAGCTTGCTCCGCCCACCAGTTACCGTTTTGATATCACAGTTATTGAATACTGCAAAACAAACTCTCTGAAATATTCACAGTTAGACTCAGAGGACCATAATATTTGTAGGTTGTAAGAAAATGTCCCGTGCAAAACTCTGCACGTAGAAATGGTAAGTAGTAAGTATAGGAATAATGAAACTCCAGAGAAATCATCAGAAGAGAAACCCTTATTACCAACTTGAAGCAAGTGACCAATTGCCTATACAATACAGGACAATACTCACAACACAAAACAAAACAAAACAAGAGCTGTCAGAGGACTCAACTATTCGAAGCATTTTTGTTGGTACATATTTTGTTGGTACATATTTTGGATAGTGGATGGGGCATAAATTTGTTAAAATACAAAACTTTTAAGTGAAGCCTTGTATAGTTTATTAATTTTTGGAACAAAAACTTTAACCACAAAGTCTATGTAAAAAGGGGGCTAGCTCTGTCATATAACTTATGTAGTTTTGAAGTTACAAAATTTATATAAAATCTTTAACAAGAAAATCTATGTGAAAAAGGGGCATTACTCTGTCAAAATACAAAACAGAGTTATGGGTAATGTTGCCCCTGATACTAGCATTGATGACAAAGGTTAGTTCCAAGTTTCAAGCGAATAACTTATGTAGTTTTGAAGTTACCAAACTTCTGAATATAAACTTTAAACAGAAAATCTAAGTGAAAAGAGGGCATAACTCTGTCAAAATACAAAATAGAGTTATGGGCAATGTTGCCCCTGATACTGGACTTGATGACAAAGGTTATTTCCAAGTTTCACGTGAATAACTTATGTAGTTTTGAAGTAACAAAACTTTTGAATAAAAACTTTAACCAGAAAATCTAAGTGAATAAGGGGCATAACTCTGTCAAAATACAAAACAGAGTTATAGGGAATGTTCACCCTGACACTGGAGTTGATGACAAAGGTATATTCCAAGTTTTAAGTGAATAGCTTTTGTAGTATTGAAGTTACAAAACTTTGAATATAAACTTTAAACAGAAAAATCTATGTGAAAAAGGGGCATAACTCTGTCAAAATACAAAACAGAGTTATAGGGAATGTTGCCCTTGATACTGGAGTTGATGACAAAGGTTAGTACAGTGAATAACTTATGTAGTTTTGAAGTTACAAAACTTTTGAAAACTTTTGAATATAAACTTTTACCAGAAAATCTAAGTGAAAAAGGGGCATAACTCTGTCAAAATACAAAACATAATTATAGCGAATGTTGCCCCTGGCACTGGAGTTGATGACAAAGGTATATTCCAAGTTTCAAGTGAATAACTTATGTAGTTTTGAAGTTACAAGACTTTTGAATAAAAACTCGAAACAAATTCAGACGCGGACGACGACGTCGGGGGGTAGTAGTAAAGCTCACCTATTCTTCGAATAGTGGAGCTTAAAATGATTAAAACTGGGGTCACTGCCAGGAAATGGTCAATTCAAAGCATTGGGGGTTTAAACCGGTTTAAAGGCATGCCGAACCTTACATTTAGCCCAGAATTAATCACAAAACACTCACTTGTAAATAAACTTTAACCTCATAGCATTGCAATTCAAATTAAATAGTAATAAAACAGAATATTAATTCAATTGAATTACAATTTAATAACTCAATGGTTTAATGTTCACCAGAGCAACAGAATCGCAACTTTCTGAGGCACGATGAAATGATGTAAATACAATTATCAGCTAAATCCCTTCTTGTTGACAAGATTTCAAGACCTAGCATCATATAGTACAAATCACAGATCAGAGTCGTACATCTCAGGAAGAAGCCGTAACATGTGGTGTAAAAAGCCATATTACATAGCTTGGTTGTATATTTTTAATATTTATAATTAATATAATTGAAATAGAAGTTTAATATTAAACTAAAACGATCATTACAGTCGCTGAAGGAATTCCGAATCACTGGTAGTTCCGGGTCACTTTAAGATTAATGGTACTGAACCCTCCCATTTCGATTTTTATTAACTGGTGTTTGAACAGTAAAACATTTGCAGTAAATCCCCAAAGTTTCAAATCTGTATGCCGATCAATGAACAGAAACGGGGTTTTATGAATAATACATGTTGAAAAATCTACCTGAACACCGGTTGCAGAAATTAGGCTACTGTTTATTCGTAGCGATAAAACATCGAAAATGCCCAGTAAATGGGCACATTTATGGTTTCAATTGGTAAATAAATGTATATTCTGTGTAATTTATACACAAGAAAAAACCTGTTTTCCGAATTACTGCAGATATCAACGGTTATATTAACACATGTGTATTGGGGTGTTCCGGGTCACTTGAACGCCCATCATTGTTTAAGGGGGATATGTCAAGGAATTTCTTATGTATATGCTTAAGGAATATCTTGATGAGATGGTTGGGTCAGTAGACTCATGCACCATGTAAGACAATTATATATTGACCAATATGAATTATCTGTTACACAAATAAGGGTATAATTATATTATAGGTATGCTTCTCATAGGTTTGATTTATCCATTATCCTTTTACTAGTATTAGTAATAAATAACATAACAGCTTTTCATGGTATTTCAAACTGAAGACTGGTGCTAGCCATTGGGCGAACAAAGAAGACCCGTCAATGTTTTAATGTATTCAGATATTTTATCTCATTAATATCAATATTACAGTTGAGCGATGTAGCCAAGTAAAGTATACGTGTATGTATTCAAAAGCTGTCAGATCGTTAAATACTGTCTTTTTAATAGAAGCAGAGACATGATATTTATCATGTTTTTTTTAATACTTTTATATACAATGATCTATAGTGTCCTCCACTAATAGTCTACAGTACCATTCAGCTTTATGTTTACAGATGATATATCATCATTTTGCTGTAGTATACATATACGGGTATGTGTTTACGAGTGTTGAAGTTACCATTGGAATGGTGCTACCGGTATATCTTATGCTATCATTATGTGTTTTGTTACTCTTATATTCTTATGTTGTTAATGTTATCAATATGCTTATGATTGTTATCAAATTGTTAATCTGGTTGTTACTGGTGATACATGTAGGTTTGGAAACTATGTACAATTACGTACGTGAATGAATTTTGGATTGTTTATCGCATTCCGGTTAATGTACAGATTTCATTTATTTCGTGGATTATTTTTAATTCTTTTAGCTGGTATATTTTATGTATAATGTTACCAGTCAAAGGCATTGACAAACTTTGATAAATTATAAGATGATTTTATTGTTGCAGTCTAACATCTGAATAACCATGTAAGCTATATGGCTTTGTACCTGTTCATATATTGACCCACCTCCTACATGAATTATGACAAACGTGGGAAAATCATCAATATCCACTAACTAATTACTATTATGTTGTGATTATTTGTTGTCCGGTTTCCAGAAATGGATATATCTTCCAAGTGGTGTTGTTTGACAACTACTAACTAAGAATGACAGATAAAAACTGCTTTTAAAACAAACCTTAAGGGAAACTATAGCATTAGTATGAAGTGACCCGGAACACACGTAATTGATTCGGAACCCCACAATCAGTGCATACAGTTCAACAAAATATTTAACAACAATTCTTAATGTTACCGAATGTTTTAAACGCACGCATACTGAAGCTGAGATATCTGTCTTCCAAAGTATACTTAGGTTTACGTGATTGAAAGTACATTGAAAATGAATAAAGCGGTTTTGTCGTTAGTGACCCAGAACTACCCAATCGATAGTACTACATGTACTTACGCAAACAGAAAATGAAAAATTGTTTCATCTACAAAACATGAATCAAATACTAAATTTAATATTTTAGTGTCCATGTGCCATACACACTTACTTGTTAATCTGTTATAACGCGTTTGGGGATAGGTTTTAAAGCTGTTTCTGTTCAAACTAAATCTATATATATTGAAAGCTGTTTACCCAACGAGAATAGATCATTATTTACAGTTAAAAGGTGTTACTGAGTAGAGACAAATTATACCCTTTCGATTGATTAGACACTATCAGTTTATAAATAACGTTTTTAGCATCCAATTTTGCATATCTACACTAACGTAACTGTTTTAAAACATCACTATAAAATGATGGATGAGAAAGATTTTAAGGATACATTATATCTAGAAACTAAACTAAAGTATTTTTTTTTAAATGCAGTAAACTTTTTGTGTAGTTCGTGAAACAAAAATCCTTATTTTAATAATTCTTAGTTAGAAAAAAAAACTCAGATCAGTAAAACAGGTCAGTGATGAATTCAACTTATAAACATCCTACAGTCTTCATTTTAGTAAATTATTTAACAAAACTTCAACTTAGTGCTATTTTACCATTTCTATGGGGTATGGTACTTGGCTATGATGTGGGAAAAATTAGCAATACATGGTGTTACCTGACACTTTTATACTCATAGTCATACCAATGACAGTTAATAATTAGTATATTGTCGAGCTTTTCATGGGAAATTTTTCTTTTTTTTTTGCTTAATTTATAGTTATTTAAAGGGACCTGTTCACAGATTGACGAATTGACAATTTTTCAACTTTTTGTTACCGATTCCAAAAAAATAACAGTGTATACAAGGAAGCAAAATAACTCTACGGACCAAGAAATATACAGTAAAAACGGTTTCGTTTATAAGTAATCATCAGTTGAAATTGATAAAATTATAAAGCGTTTGTAATGCTAAATGATGGAATAATTTGGAGTGTTTCTGTTGTTTTTGTTTAAACTGTTGACATCACGTGGAACATTTACATACAGTAAATAATTCGAGAAATACAGAAGTTGGAATGGCCGAGTGGTTAAGGCAATAGCCTTTTAATACGAAGGTCCCAGGTTCACACCCTGATGGGACCAATTGTTTTTATTTTGTTTTTTTCTAAATACTTTCTTGTTAGTATACCAAAGCTTATTAGTGCCAATGCTTTAATCATTCCAATGCTTAAATCAGTCAAGTTAATACATTTAATGGCATACTTCAAAACATGCGACAATCTGTGAACAAGTCCCTTTAAGGAAACAATTTTGTTTTCACGTCTGCGAAAAAAAAACACCTTTTCCTGCGCATGCGCACACCTTATTTTGTATACAATAACATTAATGAGCATATCTTAGATTTCAACCAAATATTATTGGTTTTACTAAAACTCTGTTAGTTCATAATATAAAAATACCTGACGTTTAACTCGCACAATTCCTTCGATTCATATCTTTTTTTTTCACACTAAACTGCACACGTGTTGCACGAGGTATTCGTGGAAAATGCCAGTCTTCTGCGTGTCCAAGTCAGTGCATTAAAATAATCATTGGTGAAAATTAGAAATCGAGGTTAACTACCACTAATAATTTACAGCAACGATACTGTCAGATGTCAGCAAAATATTTACAGTAATGTTGGATCAATGCATTTTAAATAGTTTAAGAATAATTCAAGCGTACATTATGGGCATTTAACTTTATAAGAAATTACGCAACTGTAATCTGTCATCCACTGAAGTGGAAAATTGGTAGCGCAAAATTATGCCGTTCGCATTTATAATTTAATACATAAAACCTACATGGCCATTAGATCCGTATAAACTATTTACTTAATTTAACGAATACAATAAATAATGGTGCGTGTGTACTACATAGAGCAGAAAAATGATACATACACTGTATTTGCTTTTTGTTTACAGCTAAATCAATGCCACCAAACGCTCCTGCGTGGCACCAGCCAGTGGCTTGGAGAAAGCTTGCATGAGCGATTCCGCTTTCGTGACAGCAACAGCGAGGTAAGTTTATATATATATATTTTTTTTGCTTTTATTCATGTTTTATGAAAAATCTGAGACAGTCGTTCGTTTGCTTATAATCAGAGTGTTTATTAATAGATCTTTGTTATAATGCAAACTTTCACCAAGCCACCGGCTGGTGCCACGCAGGAGCGTTTGGTGGCCATGTGCCACGTTCCACTAATAACAGGCCTAAAACGTCCGAATTGTCTTAATACCATTAATTTTTGAACTTTGGAACATCAGCGGTAGGAAATTTCGGCCCATTTGTCCAATTATGTTGTCAACAAAGTAGCCATGTTTTCACGTGAATGAAATTTTGCAAACACCTACTTACCACATGTATTTTAGACATGCAGAGTAAATGCTGTAATTGTGCTTGTGTTATGCTATTTGAGAGAGATGCTATCTCAAAGGACGTAATGGCCAAATAGCAGATGTTTAGGTTCAATTTTATACATATTACGAAAGTGAACTATACGTGCATACATTTAATGTATATCAAATTGCGTAACGTTTGAAGTAATCGTCAATTACAATGTTTAAAAAGATATTGAATAATTTGCGAGCTTTAAAACGTCAAACACGAAAAATAATAATTCATCAACAAGCACTTAGCAATGTTTTTCAATTTTGAATATTCGCTTAAAATGACCTTTTCACAGATTTTCGTATTTTTAAGAAATGTCTTAAAATATCTTAACTTCATTTACTAAAGCATGGACTAAACATCCAAACAGTATAAAACAAGAGAAAAAAATATATGCTTAAGGAGTGTTATTTCGCTCATTTAAATTATAGTATACAACAACAACAACAACATTAATTATTAATTATTGTTTGGAATCGGTGAATTTTTTAATTTTTTTTGGAAATTGTCAGTTTGTCAATCTGACAGTTAATAGGTCCCTTTTGGCAGAAAGTTGAAAGTTTAAGCTGCAAACGTTTGCCTTACAGTATAAATCCACAACGTTTTATGGACCTTAATTTTTGACGTTTGGTGCACATTGATATAGGTGCAAAACCCTATTGCTATGCATGTGCTGATCCAGGTATTCTTTGGAAAAATGACATCACCACGACCATCATCATCATCATCAGCATCATCATCATCATCATCATCATGATCAACAACAACAACAACATACAAAAAACAACACAACAAAATAACAACCAGACAACAACAATAGCCTCTTACCGAAAGCAAAATATAGACAGCTAACAGTGATACGCGATCCCGTGACGTCATGTCTGGGCGTCATACAGCTGGGCTGAAAATGTAAAACACGCGCATGTTATATATCATTTTAATGCATGCATTCTGGACCACATGTTGTTGTAGACAGACGATACTTTTTGAATTATATTTTTCACACCGGGTATTGAAATGACGATATTCAACACTGCGTTGAAAGGACATGTATGCACTACGTTGCTCTGGATTGAGTTTGATTGCATTGCACTGCAACGAATTATACCCAATTCTATTGTGATGTTGTTTTTCGTTTTGTATCTAAGTTGTATTAATTTCAAAGTTATTTTGTAAATTCGTTTAAAACTGTATAGGAATGCATGTGTATTCTCATATACACCAAATTTTAAGCAATACGAGAAATATAAGAATTGATGTAGATGTTAAAAAACTGTTAACACGTATATGCTATGCGTTTGTTTTATGTTCATATTTTAAAATTATATGATAATTGTATATCATTTTGATTATATAAGATCTTTGTCAAGAGTTATATAATTTATACATATGTTGTAGCTTTGTAGAATCATATTTTGCACATATCAAATTTTTCACATCGTTCATTCTTCACTGGTGTGAAAATTGATATTTTATTCTCCACACATCACTGTCTTATTTTTCACATTTGTCTGTGAAATGGTGATCGCATCTAGTTTTTGATATGCATTAAACGCATATTCTTTTGTGATCCTCACGCATACCCCGTTTTTTGGCAATCACATTCTTCACACTAAAATGTGAAAAATGAGATCCTATTCTTCACAGGTGACTGCCTGCATTTATGTACATCAAACATATAGAAAGTCAAACGGAAACCTCTTGCATATCCTTTATGAGCACACATGTTTACGGCGTTAAACAAACATCGTTCGCGCGCCACAGTAGTTGAAATACTAAGTATATATTTGAGGCGTGTCGTGGAAAAACCGCGCATAATGCACATGCGTAAAGTGTCGTCCCGGATCAGCCCGTGCAGTGCGCACAGCTGATCCAGGACGACACTTTCCGCTTTTATCGTATTTTCTATTTCAAGGAAATCTCTTCTAAACATAAATCCACATTAGGCGGAAAGTGCCGTCCCGGATGAGCCTGTGCGGACTGCACAGGCTAATGCGGGACGACACTTTACGCACATTCATTCAGCCCGATTTTCCACGACACGCCTCATTTGTATTTCTCTGATCTTTCGCAATGTTAACTCATCTGTCAAATACCCATTAGAATAACCTGTACGATGGCCAGGGTCCACATTGTTCTCTGATCTTTCGCAATGTTAACTCATCTGTCAAATACCCATTAGAATAACCTGTACGATGGCCAGGGTCCACATTGATAAAGAATATTCGAAAATTAAGAAAGATCTTAAATTTCCGATAATTCAATATATTTGGATATCTGACAAAAATGCATTGTTTTACACGTACGTTGCAATATCATTCCAAATGTATTAACATTCAGTATTTTTTCAGACATTTGTTCCAAAGCAACGTGTTTCAAACATAAATTCTAATTTTGACTCGTTTTCAACTTAAGTTAAGAATAGCTTAAGAATCTTTAAGGTATGGCCCTAATGAGCACATACTGCGCTGAATGTTAGTTATTAAATGTGTCCCATTATAGTCCGACAGAATGAAGCAACTTATGTAATTTGCTCTGCACGTGCTCCTCGAAATTCTCGCGCAAAGTTAGCGCAATCTCGAATAAATCACGATGACATTAAACATAACCATTTACCGAATTTACTAATGACAGGAACGCTAAAATGTTCCGTTTTATCTATACACAAAGTGAAACTTCAGCCGCAGCAGCAGGAGAGAACTCTTATTAGCACAAGGTCCTTTAT
>CM051028.1:14131200-14133700 GCA_027627225.1 Congeria kusceri | reverse complement strand
GTGGGGGAACAACTGTAGACGACTCTTAAACTCGGACCTTTTAACTTACCTTACCTTAACACAAAATACAAGAGCAAATCACATTGCATAGTGTATGCCAGTGGCATCAGGGCATCAGGATACTAACGCTGCTCAAAATTCAGCTTAATTAGAGTAATAAGAAAACGGTGTTTAGTTGATAAAAAAACAAAACATATTGAATTAATTACGAAAAAAATATGAAGAATATATAACTTAAGTTTTCGAATAGATAATACAAAAATTTTGATTCACGGAAGCCTATAAAAACGTGTGAGTCAGGCCCAATTTCGTGAGTCGGTCGCGTTACCGCAAACAAACATTTTTTAAGGATGGCCTAAGTAACATTTTTATTAGCTATAAATACAGAAAGGAATGTTACGTCTCTTATGAAAACGAATATTAGAAAGATTGTATTTACATATATTTATAGTTTTTATACCGTATTTTCTTCACGACGTTGAAGACTATGTTTTGCTACCCCTAAACAACATTTTTTTATTTGTTGCTAGTAAAGGCTAATTAGGTGTGATGGACCAAGTCACGATATGATTTGCAGTGCTTTAAAACTTACCGTATACTGTTCATTGTTGTCAGCAAAATCATATTACATTAATCAACCGATAAAATGCAAGGAAAGACTATATTATCGTTTAAGTTATCAAAATTCATTAGTATCTAAAATGTATATGTATGGACATAATTTAATTCAGTGCCAAACAATTAATTAATTTTACGATTGTGTTTAACTTTTACTTTTATATTATGTTTTGTTAAGAACTTTTTGAGTTTATGTTGTTTTATTGAAATCAAAAGCTTGATTCAATCTGTAAAAAGAAACAATGATGGTGCTTTTTTTCTGACAAAATTCACAAAAAATAGGAACGGGTACTGAAAGCTCTAGTTTGATACACGTGTAAAATACGTTTAGTCGTTGATAACGGTTTCTCTTCTGTCCTGCTGATACAGCTGAATCGTTTACATTCTCTCTTTCCGACAAGATACATATAAACATGTCCTCAAATCCCTGCCTTTCTGACAAGACACTCGAAGGCGTAAGGTCATCGTCCGCAGCAATAAGCCGTTGTAGAATGGATAATGAGTTAAGCTATCAAATAATGGAGTTAACAGATGACGATTGTTGAAGGGTTCTCTCAGGGTGGCGGGTAATTATTTAACTGACAGATCTTATTAGCGAAGCATCCGTTTAACAAATCGCCTAGGACCATAATGGGAGACTGAAGGTTTTATGGACGACATTACTGTGACAGATACTGATTTTAATATTATAGCATTTTGCACCGCCTTTCAACGATTGTGTTAACATTATAGAAAGGAAAGCAATATTTAAATAAACTTCGGTCATTTTTAGCTACAACTGTTCGTAAATTAAGATAAAATTCTGTAATTTCGCAACTTGTTTGCACTGTGCACGAAACGCACATACATTTAATTTGTTTTAATACATACATGTCTAATCAATTAAATAATTGTTTTATTCAGATTAAAATTTCAATTTAAAACGGATCTTCTTTAGAGCGCCAAACGGAAAACCTTAACATACGCGATTTCGTATAGTGCAGGAATAGACATATAGGATCTAACACGAGTTGTCATTTCATATCATATTTTATTAAACGAGTTCAGGAATTTTGTTAGTAAGCGAGCCTTTGGCGAGCTTACTAACGAATTTCCTGGACGAGTGAAATAAAACATGATATGAAATGACAACGAGTGTCAGATCTTTTTTATCACATGCCTTTAAACGAAAAAAATGCCTCTTATTTTACCAAAGCATGTCGATAAATCCTAAAAGTTGTTTACCGCATTGACGTCATTTCATGTTGACGACGTCATTTCACCAAAATAACGTCATGCGATTGGTCAGTCAAAAAATATTTAGCCAATGAAAACGCTCAAAATGTTATCTTACACATGTGTAAGATAAAAATATTCGTAATGGTTGTATTACATGGAAAACAAGGTATAGCATGTGATAAAAACATATTCGCATCCATCTTACGACCATCTAGTATGTTGTTCAATCAATAGAAATGTGGATGCAAATGTTGATATGCTTAATGATGTACTTAGTGATATATATGCTACCAATAGATACCATACAATAGTATTACATGATACATTAATTCCAGTGCAAAATACTTAAATAACAGAGAAATATATATAATTATATAAACTAATTCTGAACAGTCCAAATTAAAGGTAGTAGTCGCATTTAACAAAATGCAAACTTTAACTTTGGGTAAAATCTTGAATTAACTGCTACCACACTGTATGTATATATGCATGTATACCTGTATATTTGTATGTACGTATGTACGTATGTATGTATGTATGTATGTATGTATGTATGTATGTATCGAGGGCTGAGCGTGAAACTATTGTATCTGCTTAATATTCCTATATCAGATACAATAGTTTCGCGCTCAACCCTCGGTATGTATGTATGTATGTATGTATG